>DWQD01000031.1:0-12525 GCA_018252415.1 Jalmenus evagoras | reverse complement strand
ATTCAATGAGTGAATTTTGCGTAGTGCGATTACAAACTTCTTCATATCAACGATTTTATTATATGTATAGATAATCAATTCAGATTTTTATTAATATTATTATATCTATGACATCTATAAAATTGGATTTGATGGGTATAAAATTTACTGAAAATCACTGCATCAAAATGATACATGGATTAATATCCATGGGCATGTTTAATCTGTGCGTTACGAAAGGCGACATCCTGCAGCCACGACAACGTGCATCACTGAACACCCAATTTACATAATTATTGCCAAATGCGCTCGTAATGCTGCAACAGCCTCCAATTATTTCACTAATCGCTGTTTTAGCTGAGTTCAATTAATGATATCAGCTGACCTTAATGAGAGAAACTTTATTTTAGCTAATTAAAATAACACTATACCTAACATTAAAGTTATTTGAAAACTTGAAAACACGCCAAAGAACAATTTAAATGTTTTGAAAGCAGATTCATCGTTTTAGAAGATAAAGCCGTGACCGACTTTAGATTAAATGATTTCCAATCTCTATGATGTGGCCGATTCAAGTTAGACGCCAAAAGTAAGTACCTGATTGTGGCGTTAACCTAAGTAGACAGGGGTGTGATGTGACTTGAAACGGATCTACTTTACGAGATTAAGTTTTTAGTAAGGTAAGACTGGCACAAAGTATAAGTTCCTGACTCCAAACGTCACATTTGACTATCATCACCACACCCATTATCCTTTGTCAATGAGTACCTACACAGTCAAGAACAATACTCGCAAAACTTAAATGCTCCTCTGAAGTTATCGCAGATCGTTGCGCAGACCTCGATTATTAGACTTCTACATACGATTGTACTTGCGCAATTTTAGTACTTTAACTTCACTCAAGAGCATTTAAATTTTGCGCGTGTTGTATAAACGTTTATTTGAGAGACACGCTAAGTAGGTAAGCTGGCATTTGATTATACAAATCAGAAATAATACATCTTTAAAATAAACCAAACATGCACATCTTATGTAGTTAGTAGAAAAAGAGCCTCAGTAATAAATGTATAGAAAAACAACACACGTAATGCAAAGAGCTTGTAAGATGACAAGCCATTGCTAAACTAAAAAGTAATTTACCACGCATAGAACAACCAAGATTCTTATATGGTAAGTTAGAAATTTGATATTGATTGTAATTAGTAATTATCCAATGTTGACGATGACTTTATCCCAAAACCTTGTCTTTTCATTTGCACACGGATTAGAGAAACATAAGAATAACAACATACTCAGTACTAAGTAATAGAGAACGCGAGTCCATTAACCAGCCACAACGGCGATTGAAGTTCAAAACACATTAGCTATTTCGCATTAACATGAGACATGAAACAGCGATGGTTAGTAAAAGGTTTTACTTCGAACTTAAACCTCCATGTTCAATCCTAACCTTTGTTTTGTAGCACCATAATTATTGCAATATTTACCAAAAGATAAAGTAAAAGAGGCTTGCTCAAGCCGGAAAAAACTCGACGGGAAATCAGTATCTCTAAAAACACGGAAAGTATTTCATAGTATTAGAAGTTCGTCAATCCACACTTGATTCAGTGCTAAGCAGGGACCGCGTAAGTAATCCGTGACTTGGGCAAACTTCTTCGATCACAACAACAAGGAATTTACTGGATGGTAAAATTGGGGGCGTAGCCCTCCCCACTTAATTTTTGGGGGGACTGTTAGCCCCCTCTGCCCGCCACTTTGCAGCCGCTGGCGCTTAAGTGAATTAAGGCACATATTATGATTAAGATCCGACTCTCATGATTTCTACGAAACCCGTAATACGGTATTAACCAACCATAACAGACTCCCTAGCGAACTTGATCGGTAGTGTAGTTAATGGAAAGTGTATTTTCACTAGACATTTTATAGCAGAAATGCGGTCCTCATGTTAAATAAGCTATGGTGCGGTCGTAGAGTTTAGTGAGAGACCCAACAAAGATGAAAGAATCCAACAAAGGACAATAATGGGCTGACGTTGAGGAAAATGAAAATTATGATAGTCATTCTTTTAACAAAAATATACATAATATATAACGTGAGTCGAAAAATATTTTATATAAAGAAATTAATGAGTATAGGTCTTAGTCTACGTTCATCAAATTTCTATTTTCTTAATAATAAAACATTGGTAGGTGTATCATACAAACGTTTATCAAAATTTTAATTATTCTGCTCAGTTATTGCAGTTTGCATAAATTGATTGAGAATTAATCAAATTAAGTCAAAGACACACAGCATCTAGTCATTTTAGTAAAAAGCCTCTTGTGAAAAATGTAACTATATCCATTAGATTATGCGACAGTGAATTGCGAATATCCGAAATAAAAGAACATCTATAAGACAGTGTCACATTGTCTGAAATCCTATTTCTATGAAGAACGATATGAAGTGTTTGGTTGTACAGGGTCTAGTAAAGGGCAAAATGGTCACGCGATTGATCACTAAATGTTCTAGACTAAAGTTAAAGTAGTCACAGAATGTAATATTGTCTTATGTTGAATGATCTCCCAATGCAATCAATCATTGGCGATGAAGAGTTATTACTTAAGGTATCACAAAGGTAGCCATCAAAATATCAAAGGGTCATAAATGCACGGTGGCCATGTCGATTCTGGCTAGCTAGTTAGCGGTGGGAATGATTGGTGGGCCAAGCCCGTTAAAAAAAGGTAGCCATCGATAATACCACAGCATCACACTAAAACCACGACCACTCTGACAAAAATGTAAAAGGCAACTTTTAAATTTTTAAACCTGGTTTTAAAATGTACGACACGTAGATTTTAAGTAAGATCTTTAAGACTTTAAAGTATGATCCCCGTATTTTATATTAGTGCTCTACTTGCAGTAGAAGATTGCAACATTTTATCGCCATTAGGATATAATAGAAGTTCGTTCCTACGTATGTATTAATGTCACCTTTAGATTATTCTTAGCGCTTTTTGTTGGATCATTTTAAATTACTATTATAGCTAGCCTATAACCTATTACATTGATAATGATATTGTTTATTTATTTATAATCTATCTACATTACTAGTACAATTACTAATAAACTTAAGTGCATGTATACAAGTTTTATTACTTTTAAATAGGTTTAATATTTCTAATCTCTATGTAAATGTACTCCATATAATATAATAAAAAGTATTTGTAAATCTAAAACAATAATAATCTATCGTCAATAAAAAATAAACGTAGTAAATATCTAGTCTTTAAATGAATGAGGCGGAAAATATTCCAGCAATATCCTTATCGACTTCATTACTGTTAAGTCCTTTTATACTTCGATAAATATACGTTTTTATGGATGACGTTTGGTAAGGAATGTCAACTATCCCAACATTCCAGGGAGCGCGGCTGGAATGCCTCCTAAATTGAGGTGACCAATGAAATTATATTATAGAGTGCATATACATTATTATAAAAATAAAGAGCCCTTGGAGAAATCAATGGAACATTCTGTACAAATTCTTCATAGAAATAAACTTATCAAGTATCTAAACAGCGAAATTTTATAAAGATAAAATCAACTTTGTTAGTTGGAAATAGGAAATATAAACTTCGAGGGGTTCGAAGAGTGGACACCAGATTGAGACAGGGAAAACAAAGTTACATCGATAAAAGGAAAGTAAATATTCGGAACGTTGAGTGTACCTTTACACTAAGGAATATTCAGTAATGCGACCATGTCGCTAGGGTATCCACTCCGTCCATTCAGCCTTTTAACCAATTAATGATTTTAATGGATAAAGCTATCTTAAAAAGGACTACTATTTTTATCAAAATTGTATGTGAATATTGTTTTTCAATCCTTTTAAAATTAACGATCATGTTCTAAGACATTTATGTAAGAATGTCCATCTTTATATAAATAGGCAAAGACGAAACAGTTTTTTCGTTTAATAGCTATTGATAAGCTTTAGCGTTACCAATAAAAAAAGGAAACTTTTAGTTTTTTATGATCGAATTTTTGCTAGTAGGCGAACACTAGTCATAATAAATATATAATACTTAAATTATCGTTAAAGTACCTCTCTAAATCGGGGATCTGCCATTTTTCGACCTCTCAACAGAATATAAATGTTAAATATTATCGACATAATATTTATATCAGAGAACATACTTAATGTTGAGTACTCCACAAGTAATAAGCACATGTGAATGAACATTTAACAGCGTATGCGGTATATAGCTTTAACTGATTTGATCTCATAATGCACTATCAATCATATGTGCGGAATAAGGTGGCGCAGTGTTCCGTACGACACGCTCATTCATCACACTTCGAATCATAAGTGCTGCAACGGCTGCTTTCTAGAAACCAATTCCTTTATCCTCTATCTTCCTTACACATTCTTCAAACAATAAATATTTAATACAGAATACATAAAATACAATCCATCAACCATAATTTTACTAAAACGAAACTAAACACAAGAAGTATTAACTATTCATAAAAAGCATATAATCTCTCAAGCTTACATAGTTTAAATAGAAACTAAAGTAGCTTCGCTGCATTCGCAGATGGTTTTTCATGAAATACTAATATTTAATCTTTTAGTGAAAATTTCCAACACTGGCTAACGTACAACTTCATTTAATTGCAATTTAGACTAAGCCCAGTGATCGCCATATAAGCCGACAAACAGTGGAGTTGAGGGTCTGCGGGTAACTCGCATACAGCCACGTCTGACCCGCCGCACTCTACGGTATTTGGTTTCATTCAACTATTTGTAACTTACTCTACTTTGTTTACTTTAAGTAATAAAAGATATAATGCATATAAATAGAAACTTAAATATACAGTTTAAATAGGTATTGTAAATTAGTTATACGGAAAGGGTTTTAATAGTATATAGGTTACATGTATTAGAGTTACCTTTTTTGTGTCTTAAAATGTAAAACTAATATTAGTAGGTGGTAAACATTTAAAAAAACATTAAGTGCCAAACGAAGGTGTATTGATAAGGTCTTACGACGGGTGAATTATCACGAGCTGATGATAATGAAAATTTAATAACCAGTACCACTATATTTTGTGTAATATAACTTATAAACTCCTCCTTTTCGGAAGTCGGTCAAAATGTGGTGAATGTTTATAATTTTATAACTTTCAGCTCATATTCACGTATGACCAAAATAAATATGGCAAAACGGTTTCGAAACAAAGCGTAAAGAATAGTTAATGGCACAGGTGACAGTTAATGGGGAAATGCATTAAGCTATCCCGCGAGCCGCGCCGCGGAAATGAGGCGCAAAATAAAATGCACAGAATGATAATATAAGCATCGCAACGATCATTTGGAAGCAAATTTAGCGTTTCACAATCATTATAAGCAATTATCGTCCCCTATTCAAAACCTCTTTCAATGATCACCTAAATAAATTTTGACGTTCATTTGAGGGGACTTTTGCTCATAATTGTCAAACCTAGCAAACAGATTGGCAAACATGTTGCATTTAATAATAATAAAAAATTGTATGCGTCTATTTTGAAGACAAAAATATATTATTATAAACATATCATATCATTTAGGATAATCCAGGCCAAGCCAAATTGAGACTTCATTTTATCGAGGCCAGGCCAAACTGGCCAGAAATCAGGAGACAAAACGTATATTGTATAAACATGTATTGTATAAACATGCATGCATGCATCTAATCTGAACCAGCCAGGAGAAAACAGGGTAATGTCACAAGCAGTATCATGTATCTTAACAATACGTCTATAATACCCTTGGCATATTTCTCGCAACATTTCTAATCAACATATACATCAAGAGAGGACTTGAACTAATACTAGTTAGTAGTAGTTTGAACTTCTATAATAGTTTATCATACGTGTATAATATTATACAGTAATGATATTCTAAAGTGATTTTTGAACATAAGATTGTCAGAGCCCATAAGTTAAGTATAGCCTAAAAGTTTGTCATAGCCTACAGGCTTGTTTTAGTTCACAAACCCGCCATATTGAGAAATAAATTGACAAGATGTTGATGATAATAATGTCGAAAGTGAGACTAATTAGTAATTGAAGTTTACAGTTTCCTGTGATCCGATCTTATAAAGTTAATTATAATTTGAACAGGCAATCAGTAGACAACTCCGCGTAGACGCTAATTAGTGACTATGCGGTTAAATTTTGGGCGAGCATGTTATCTCGAAGATTACTTACTTATTATTAGAATATGATAGAGCAATTTTAAGTTACTTATTAACACACTTATAAGAACTAATGTTCGCCAAGTGGTTGAAATTCGACCAATAAAACTGTTTACAAAATTTGTTTATTCATTAAAGCCTATCAATAGCTACTAAACAAATATATAAAAAGAAAATAGAGAGACAGATAAGAAAAAGGTGCCGAACCAGCAGCGAATAGCGGTAGTTGTGACGGAAGGCCTTTGTGCTGTTTGTGGAGTTAGTGTTAAATATGAGAGCTACGTAAGTGTGCTCTTACTCGCAAATATAAGTGTGCGATTGGGAATATGACTAGTAGGTGTTTTGCATTCTTCTGATATAGTGATATAGCGCGGCTGAACTGGTCTGCTTCAATTGATGGAGTGTTACAGAGCGCCCGTTTTTAAGGTATTGCAATGAATCTGCAATTCCTCTTGTCTTGCGGATTCCCATGGGAAGTGGATATTACTTTCCATCGATTGATGCTCATGCCCGTTTGCCCCTTTTTACGATATAAATATAGTATTTAAAATTTATCTTACCCAAGACATAAATCACAAAAAATATTTTGTCATTATAATGTGTGGGTGGTACATATTTTTGCAGAGCGTCTGTTGGTACCATAATCCTATTTATTTCTGACGCAATGCCGTAATACGTGTAGGATTCACGAATTTCAAAACTAATATAAAATGATAACGGTAGGCAGCGCTTTGATATTACTTTTTGTGAAGATAATGTCCATTGGCCTGTATCTATCGTGTAGCTGTCGCCTCGTACCTATTTCGCTTACAAATACGTAGGCACTTTTTACGAGATTTTATCTAAAGTCACATAATACATTAGGGGCAAATTTTCAACCTACTTTCAAACTAGTTCTTCTTAATTGAACTAAAATTTCTAAAAGAGTAATGTTATTGACATTTCATAGGTATTAGATGCTGCAGATGATCGTCTTTATACAACGGAACTCCTCAACAATTATTAATGGTACCAAATTGAGAAATGAAAGGAAAAAGCACTTAGGAAAAAATTAAGAAAAATAAAAAGCACTGGAAAATATAGAAATATGAAAAATAAATAATAAAAAGAAGCGAATATTTTTTTCTAACAAAAACTGTTAGCGGTGTGCGTATTGTCTATTAAAAGTTGAAATCATTTTTCCGTTTTTTGGCTACGAACAAAGGAGATAATTGTAAATCGTATTATGTATAAAATTATCGGAAATTCGAAATTCTTAAATTGCTTCATTATCTAAACATTTATCTTTAATATCCGGAATATTGTAATAAAAATATGTGTATATTATATATATTATGTGTATGGCTCTGAATATTCATATTATAATCATGATCTGGATCATGAGTGCAGTGTTTTTCTTGTTTTTACCAAACATTATATTTAATGAACAAAATTCACAAAATTTCGTAAGTACCTAATACATATCGTCACCCTAAAATGTTAACCTACTAAGTCCATTTTTGATCAAATTGAGATTTTTACAGATGGATTTGTATTTCCAAAATGCTTTAAATGGTTAATCCAATAAGTCAATATATGTATAGATAAAATTCCATTCAAAATTTCAACTGTCACAGTATTAAAAATAATACGTTTTTTTTTTCTCCTGAAAAGTAACCTTTTGGACTTAGCAGGTTAACACTTTAGGCCGACGATATTATCATTACCAGCCTGTTATAGAACACTGTTGAACATCGATTTCTCTCAATTAACGCCAAATAATAAATTTAAGAAATTAATGTTTGGTAAATATAAATTTCTTTTTATATTAGTGATCTGGTACCCTTAATACAAGTTCTTATAAACTTACTACGGGTGTGTGTTAACGTAATGTGATAGTTTATAAATATTTATTAATTAATTATACAAGCATTTCTGTACAAATGAGAATTTATTTTACAGGGAAAATATCGTCTCGAAATTTTAAAGTTTGAAACTTGTAAAGGGCCAAAGAGAGGCGAGTGCGGTTCTATGCGAATTGATAACATAAAAAACATGTCTGCTGTACCTATTATAATAGATTTACTGCAAGATTGTCCGGTAACAAAGGTAAGAAACTTACATTTACATTAGTTTCTTTTTTACCTTGTCCAAATTTTTTACTTGTCTACTTAGGAATTAGCGTTGAAGTAAGAACTGTAGCATGCAGCAATTATATTTCATGTATCTTAGTCACAGTAACATAGACCGACCTGTCACATAAATAATGGTAGGGTAACCAATAAAGATTCATCAAATGGATCGGCGTTTGGCAATTACTGTAGCCGGCTTTCCTGATGGTAAGAGAAACCGACGCCTATTGACACCAAATATAGTAATGGTGCCTTACATTCCTGGAGGCACGGATGTTAAGCCTCATGCTTTCGTATGCCGGCTACCTAAACCTCCAAACCGGAACACGACAGTGGTAAATAATGACGTTTTGGCGGCAGGAATGGAGAAGGCAGTGGTACCAACCCGGGCTAGTCGTCGCAGAACTCTACAACCTAGTCTCCAAGTCATGATATTCGTGACATGTTTAGACTTCGCTCGCCTCTTACGAGCTGCCTGGCAGGAAATCAGACGGTCTATTCTACATATAGAGCCCGGACCAACACGGGATAAAATATCATCTAGTATGTCGTTTGGTAAGGAACGTCTACACTGTGTCAGGATGTGAACGGCTATAAATTATATATTTTTTTCAGGGAAGAGTTACAATAGGCCTTGTACAAAAGGACAACAAACCCAAAACAATGTGGAACTATCAAATCAATGATCCATGCAATCACTTTGTGATGGGGCCTGTACTATCAAATCTATTTAACCGGACAAAAGATTGTGTTATAGAAAAGGTAAGACAAATAAGCAGGTAACATACAGTACGCTCAAAACGTAAATGCGCCTCTGAAGTTAGTCGCTTGTGTTGCGCAGACCTCGATTATTAGACTTCTACATACGATGGCACCTGCGCAATATAAGTAAGTACTTCAACTTCACTCAAGAGCATTTGAGTTTTGCGCGTATAACAATATATATAATTTTAATATTATGTGTGTACTGGGAGTGCACGGTCGCATGCGCATTTGCGTGTATGTAATATGTATACGAAAAAAACAACTGAATTCAGAACCTTCACCTTTCTTAAGTTGGTTAAAAATAAAATAAGTTTTTTAACCTCCGTCGAAAAGGAATTGATTAAAAAAATGTTACTCCTTTAGGAAAATTCTCTAAAATTACATACCTAAATTATTGAAAAATACACTCAAATTACGGATCAAAGGATCACTCAAAATAATTTAAGATTATTTTGATAGGTAGAAGGGTTAATTTCCTTTTATAATTAAACAAGCCTCCCGCCAATACGATACCAACTAGAGCGCTACTAACTTTGAAGGGCACGTATATAGAATCATTAAAAAATACTCAATACATAATATAAGTGTCTAAGACCTATCATAAATTATGTCATGTTTCCTTAACATGTAACCGTTTGAAATATTTGTCGCTGTTTCAGAAATGAAAAGACAGTAGATAGTAAATCTTTGTTCCAGAAATTTTACCACATACGTAGCTTATTGTGTTATTTTATCTTGTAGGGTTGCCATGGGTATTCTCCCACCCCCAAAACTTGCCTTGTGACACGTAAGATTCTTCAAACGGGCATTAGCCTCGTTTATTTTTTTTTTATAGGAAAGGAGTTCAAAAGGTAGCCAGCTCTCCTGATGGTAAGAGAAACCTACGCCTATTGACAACAAAGATGGTAATGGCGCCTTGCATTCCAAGAGGCTGGGATGTTAGGCCTCATACTTGTGTTCGGCTACTAAGCAAACGCTAACAAATACGAAACAGTTATACATTGTAGATAGTTGTCTCATTACGACGAGCTGACATATGCGACTAAAATATTGATTAAATGTATTTTTTTAATGAAGACAATAATTTTAAGATAACAACTTATTTTTTGCCATTAGAGAGAAAACTAATCTTCAAAATGGTGTATCAAACATTAACTTTGATACAGTATTAAGAGAGATATTTTTTAAAAACAAAAAATATCTTTAAAAATAGTATATAGAAATTTATGACTTAAACATGAAGCATCGGTTAAACTATGGCGGGAAACCATTGGAAAATTAAATAAATAAGTACTGGGCATTGGTTATAGGGAGCAGTATCGCTGTACTTTACTTAGCTCTGTGTCCGCTGACACTTCTACCACAGCGCAGTAATTAAGAGCACATTTCTCTCAAATGAACACGTAATGGTCAGTAGTAAACAAGTAATGACCTACAGTAGACAAATAATGGTCAACAGTAGACCAAGAATGGTCAACAGTAGACAAGTAATGGCCTGCAGTAGACAAGTAATAGTCTACAGTAGACAAGTAATGGTCATCAGTGGATGATATTGACGATACTAATCACTTATTTTCTTTACAGCGTCACTATGATCTCAGCGTTAATATGGACGAAATAAGTACAAAGTTTCTTGGCTCCTACTTTTATTACGGCACGTACTTTTTTAAAATTATGACATATAACAAAGCCAACAACTTGTTTTGTACTTACGGAATCACGAAAATATACAAATAGTAAATTCTCTTAATAATTATTAACCCGGTTCGCATATTATGGAAATAGTAAATGTAACTAATATAATCACTGAAATTAGTGCCGAAATTCTTTTTTTTTAAACAATAAGAGGCAAACGAGCAAAAAGGTCTTCTAATGGTAACTTTCACCGCTGATGAACCATAAATGAACACTAGAGGAACCGCAGATGCATTGTAAAAGAAGTGGAAGTGCCAAACCAAGAGCTACTAATCATATTCCCGATCGCACACATACCTATGCGAACAAGTGCGCTACTATGTAGCTCTACATATTCAATAGGTACTTCAAGGCCACTTTGATGTTCGTCTATGTTTGGAAAAGAGGCTTTTTTAAAGTTGAGTAGAAGAACTATACATCAACTTTAAACTTGCAATACAATATTAAAAAAAAAATTAAAAGCACAAGTTAATAAATAAATCAGGTTAATAAATTGCCACTAGTCTCCACAAACTTCTGTGGTGCTTTATATTATTCTGCGGAGCTACCTTTCAACCTGAGTGAAACTTATGTAGAACCCCCTCCAATCATATGGACGACCACCGCAGGGGATATTTGTGGGAATCTCTACATAATCGGATCAAGAACCCTAAGTTGCCGGATACCATTCGAAGAATACTTACATCAAGAAAAACGTTCAATAAATTGAAAGATCTGTCTTAACATTCCATTAAGTTACACTTTTCCTAGCACACTTTTAATAGAAGCATAAAAAAGTATAAAAATTATACTTTGAAATTTATTATAATAAAGAAATAGCATTTGCAAACGTGCAAGTGTTTGAAAATCCCGGGATCGGATATAAATTTTATTCTATAACTTTTAGTTTCCATTTTAAATGGTAAAATCGCAAAAAAAATATTATGAGATTTGTAATAATTATGGTCTTACTAATCTCGCTATACTTCTTTGTGTAATGAATAAACATTTATCATAAAATAATAATAATATAAAGCATATTTCAATTAGGTATAATTATGTAATAATGACATCTTATAGAAATAGCAAGCTGAACCCTCATCCACTTGGCTGATCAAGTATGTGATAGTATGTGATAAATATTTATTACTAATATCGAGCAATGCCGGACCAGGTTTTTTTCTCAAATCTATCGATATTATTTTAGTATATTATGTTTTAAATAATGTCTTCCATATATTGTATATAAAATCAATCAGACGTTTAGTTAATTATAAGATGAACATGAAAGGTTCTATAGATTACTATAAAAGTATAATAAATTAAAAGTGAACTTAACATTTTTTTCCTAGCATAAGGAACTCTACATGTATGAATTAAAAATAAACATTTTATGCATTATGTAAATTAAGTGTAAAGTGTTAATTCATTATTCACAAAAACAACATTCATAACGCATGTTTGCATGTCAAAGTTGCTTGTAATTAAATACTGCAACCTTTACATATATGGAAATATTTGTAAAAACATTTCGACGTAACTAATTCTCTTTTACAACGTCCGCTTGAACGCACAAAGCTGTCGTATTTCCAGGTACACTCCATGCATTCATTTCCCTAGAAATGTATATGCTTTTACGCAACAATAAATTTAAAACCGTAATCTGTCATGTAATTTAAATTTATAAAATTAAAAACTTACACATGAAATATAAATTTTAAGTCTTTTTTTAAATAAAGCAATCTATTAGTAGAAACTTTGTTGATGTGTGTATT
>DWQD01000030.1:0-12539 GCA_018252415.1 Jalmenus evagoras | reverse complement strand
CATAGAAACAAACTCACAAAATTCCCGCTCTCTCTTTATAATATTAGTATAGAAGTATAGATAAGCATTATTAATTACATAATGTAAAAGCATGTACTACGGTAGATCCTAAGGTTTTTCAGTAAAACCTGAAATTTGCCAGTTGGTAAGTAATAGTAAAAGTCCGAAATGTTTTGTAATAATCATTAATTTCGAGCTTTCACTATTCACTCAGTAAATCTTAGGTTTCAGCCCAAAAAGGCAGGGTTATGGTGTCCTCGCCTTGTATTTGGCCCAGTTTTATTTACAAATTTCTTATACTAAAAGCCCGAAAAAGATCCTAAGATCTGCGAGTAAAACCTAAGATTTACCAACATTTGGGATACTACGAAATATTTAACATTTATAGCTGTACCCTTACTAGACTGCATTCGTATTTGGACTGACGCTTTTTAAAGTAGATAATGAAAAATGACTATCGGGTGGTCAGTTAAATTGTGTGACTTTTTTATGGGAAAGCAATGCAAAAGGCAGCCGTCTCTCCTGATTGTAAGAGAAACCGACGCCTATTGACACCAAAGATAGATAGATAGATAGAATGTTAGTTTTATAGAAATTCTTGTCTTCGTTACCCTAAATATAAATAAAAACGTACATATCTCATGAATCAAATAATGGAATAATTTAATGGAAGTGGTATTTTATGCAGGCCGGTAATTATCTAGCATATGAACTAATTGTAAAACGTAACATCCAATTGCCTGGCCTAAAAGCCTCGCAGTAGATTGGATCAGCACATGGGTTTTCCATTACGCGTTCATTGTGCATTTATACTTTTGATATTCCAAGTTTTAAAAGGCTTAACGTAACATTAAATTATTACATCAAATGTACATTATCATTAACAGATGATTATCAAGCATGTTAAGGATCATGTACGATACATTAACTCACATCATGTTAAACTTAGTTAATATTGTTAAGAAATCGTCATTATTATCATCAGTTCAAATAATTTAACTTCTCGGTTGATGAACTTTCAACGCCTGTCAACCATAAAAATGGGGTCGTTTTGACGCCACACAATTTGACGGGTTAGCATGGCTAGGTTATTCATCATCATCTTTATCATCACCAACCCGTTATCGTTCATTGTTGGACATAGGCCTCTCAATGAGTGTTAAAACAATCCAATCTTGACGTTATCTAAGAGGATTCACTTACCGAAAGTGTTGATAGATATTCTGTCATCACTCGGTTATGATGATAGTCTACTCTCACTGATAAGCAGACTCGCCTAAGTTTAAGCCTAGTTCACACTTTCTGTTTATTATCATAATTATCAGTTTGATATCATATATTGTTGCAATGGGACCGCTCTCACACAAGGCTAATAGAGCTTTTTCTTGACTTTTCTCTGAACAAAATTCTAGCTACGCCATTGGGTCTTTACCCAACACATCTCTACATCTAGATATCTATTATTAATCTTAAGATTTTTCTTTTGTAAAATAAAAAGTTATGTGATACATAGTAAAAGGAATATATTCTTATCTATTAAAATAGCTTTTTTCTTGTAGCTCGTAAGCGTATCTAAGGAGTCGTTATACCGGTCGTATATCCTGGGATAACCACGAATATTGGTCTCACTAACAATGTGCATCTTTATAAGTTTTTAACGAGCTCGGACGGTATAAATTATGTGTGGTGCGGGCACTGGGTCTCGTTATCTCGCTAACGGCGCAATGGCGGAAGCTTAATGTAGCGAGAGCTTTATTGTAGCCACTTACGAGTGGTGCGGAGTGGCGCGGTGCAACTCCAACGAGTTCTGTCACTTTATTTCTATATTCGAATACGGCTGCAGTCATTTCATGAGAGTTATTTCGCATTTAAAGCTAAGCACACACTAGGTGTAACTAGCTTTTAAATATAATGTAGTAATAAAGCACAACTTACTGTTCTTAATATATAACATATCTATTCAATTCCAAGCTATACTTGGAATTGAATAGATATGTTTCCACAACCTTTATTTATTTTTATTTTTATTTTTGTGATAAAAATTTCATGCAAGATACCACACCTTGGGAATAAGTTGTTCGTTCGTCCAAGGCCTTTTCAGTGTAATATTGTGTTATTAACTGTATTTAGTTATAATGTTTAAAAATTAGACCCGCTGAGTTTTCTTCGCCGGTTCTTCTCAGGTCTGGGCTAGGGCTTGCAAACCGGTGGTAAATTGTTTTGACGTTCAATAAGATGCTGTAACAGTACAATATTGAATAAAAAATTTTTGACTTTGACTTCGTGATTTTGCATAATATGACGACAGCCACGGTAGTTCATAGACAACATCTATCTACAAAATTTTAACTTGACAGTCTCAATATTATCAAATTAAAATTGATGTGATATAACGACGGATATGAAAATTTTATAAGAGTTCCGTTTGACTATTTTATCGTAGGAAGATAAATAAAATAATCAATTATTTTCGAACATTTTATTACAAAAAGATGGAAATAAGCGTACGTATGCAAATATGAGTAACTTAATACATAATAACCACTTATTTTTATCACCCATAGGCAATAGACATCTGCTGGTTGCAAAGGGTGGTATTTTTAATTCCAACCTTTTACGAAGACTTTTTTTTAGACTAGATGTGGCAGTAATTTTATTGCTTTATTCTTAGGTGATATTGTATTAATTAATTATGGATTGTCGACGTAGGTTCATGTTTTCATGAATTTAGTTATTTGAAATCGATGATATAGAATATAAGGGTGTATGTTCCAATAATAAATACTTATGAACAACCACATCATGCTAACCCAGTTTTGTGATAAGCTCGTAAGAACTTGCGTTACGGGAACCAGATAACGTGATAAGTTTAAGCAATTAATATATTTTTATTATACATACATATTTATAATAGAAAACATCCATGAATTCGGCGGGATTCAAACCCGCGATTGCCGTGTTGTCCCCTGACCGTTACTTCAGGTGGCTGTTATGTAAGTCCAAGTTGACTGAATTTGATGTTAATTTATATTAAGTTTGTAAATAATTAATGAGACAAAATTAAAACTTAATACTGGTAACATTATTTCTGGCTCTTGTAGCGCCTCGTCTGCGGGATTTCTTTCGTAGCGCGGACCTTAAAGCAATTTTTATTGTTTTCAAACTCATAATACTAGCAAATTGTCTAAGTATAATTTATGACTAATTTAAAAATATGTGCCTCGAACTTATTTTTCTTTTTTTTATTTAATTATAGAGAACGTACGTGAGAACTTAATTTTGATTTATTTACGTTAAACAAAGTCTTATTTTGATTGACTATAAAAATAATTATACATAAATTTATTTAATGAGAAACACCCAATTAAAAATTAAATAAATTAACATAAATTATGTTAATAGTTTCACATGGTATTAAGATATTTTTATCTTTAATAAAATATTAATCATAATTGCCAGTTTGCCTACCTTTAACACTAATTTAAAAGTATGGACCGTCAAATTTTTTTACTTAATTTCAAAAAGAATTTAAATTGATCATATAAGATTTGAATAATGAAAGGTTTTGGAATCCTAAACAATAAATAACAATCACCACATCAACTTAGTACATTTTTGAAGCTTCGTTATATCTATACCTACTTGTTTATACAGAATATCATACACAAATTATACAACAAGAGAGCAATAACATGAGCAGAAATATAAGTGAGTAGTAGTTTCTTGCAGAACCAAGGCTGAACGAAAATAATTAAACCCAAATTGATCAATATCGTCAAAACCTAATTTTCTGTATTTTTGTCATAAAATAAATTCTAACCTAAACTAATCCAAGTGAGATTGCTCTGAGTCGGCACGTTAGAAGTACTATTATTGTTAAAAAAATACGCAAATCCGGCAAAAAAAAAATGTTGTAGAATGATGAGAAAACTTATCTTCTAGAACCATCAGCTACCCCAAAACCAAGAAGCATGCATTTCTCTCTGCTGACCAATTGTGAAATCTTGGTCACCAAGACGTATTTATTTTGCGGCGCGATTGTTTACTAAGCAGACACTTAATATTATGAGCTGACTGTATAATGCTGTCTGCTACTTACTGATCAAATGATAAAACGGCAAACCATTTAATTACTTCCCAATACTAATTACGACTTATAATACGGTTACTGTTTTATGTTTTGGGATATGTAGCTCTAAAATGCGAATCCGGTAATTAGCTCTTCCGTTCAATATATGACCATAAGCCAGTTCATATAATATTTACATCTTAATCGCTTGAGCTGTTATACGGAAACTATAAAGATCTGATGAATAATCAATAGGCTCTGTAATTGGCTGTAGGAGGTGTAATCAAGTCATCGGAGTCATTAAATGTAGAAAATATTGCGCGCTATCTAACCGTGGATAAGATAAATTTTACAAGACACATTTAATGAAATACAATTTAGTTAGTAAACTTAAATGTATATTTTATTAAGTGTTTTATTTAATACTTGATTATTAAATACAAGTGGTTGCCCGCGGTTACTTTAAATTCACCCGCGTGAATTTAAAGTAACCTATGTTACTTCCCGGTCTTCCAACTATCTCCCTGCAAAAAGTCATATCAATCCGTAGCTCCGTTATGAAGTTATCAAAGGACAAATAAGCAAACATTTTTTTATTTACAATATTAAGTTAGGATTTTAAAATTAACTAATTATGACCCTTATTTTATGATGACATATTTTGTGTCAAGGTACCTACTTATTGATGGTTAAAAGTGGCATAAAGCGACTATCACCATAAAATGTGTGTCACCAAGGGACATAATTACATTCCTTTAACAACCTTCATGTTGATCGCATCATGATGTAGAATACAATTTTTTTAGTCAAATTCTTCAGTCTTCAATTAGACTGAATAATAATAATGTTTCAATCAATATTGTTAATACTTTAGAAATTAAGTTAAGGAAGTTAAGTTAATACTTAGGAAATAAATTCATGTAAGAAATTGTAAGTAACGAAACGATCATTATTATTAAATTATTCCCAAGGTAATTATAAGTATAAGTGTTTGCTAACACAATATGTAACATAATGTTCTAATGTTATGGCTACAAGCTCTGGCTACGTTAGCACTATTATTAGCTACAGATTAAATTGTAAAGTCTACAGCGGCCATTCGGTTCAAACTACAAGGCTGATTCTTACCGTCTCGGTCTTTTAGTTTCTTAGAAAATCATGTACAAACATACGAGGGAACTAAAAACTCCTTTTACCCGACTATCTCAGAAAAAGGGTTATAAAAGTCGTTTAATAACAATATTTCAATATTAAATATGAAAGTCCATTGCTTGTGAAAAATCGCTTAATGATGTCGTAAAATAGCAAAGCCAATAGTTAGTAGACCGACACTCTGAATTCAGTCATCAGTTTTAATTTTATAATGTTGTAACGTACTAAAACTTGTAAATTGTAATTAGTGACTTAGAGTTAGTTACAAATGCCGTAAATTTGTTGAAGACTTAATTACAGTTGTTACATAAAACAGGGTCTACATGCGAACCTGGCTAGCCTCCAGTACTTAATGAAGGTTACCAACCCTGCAATTAGTACTCCGCAAAATTAATAAAGAACTCCTCAAAATATTTGAGTAAGCAATCTGGACATTTTTAAGCAAGTTATACGTAAAATTATTATCTGGGGTTTTCTTAGTCTCATTTATAAAGAGTTTTATCTTGTCTCCAAGTAAAATATATGGTACAAAATATATTATCGTCATCTCAAGCGGAAATTACAGGTACCTATCTGTTAATAGACGCTAAGACGACCGAGATTCATCTGCTCTGCTACCTGAATTGATCTCTAGACAAATATTTACCCTCTTTTGTCAATCTTAATTGTGAACCAGTCTACTATTATTTAAATATGCTACATTCTTACGTTATATCAACATATTTGCTATCGATATAGCGAAAGCAAAATTAGTATAGTAAACACTTTTGAGGGTCTAATAACAGTTTTATAATAAGGCTCGATCAAACAAACGCTTTTTACAGCTAAGTAATACTAAAACTTAGGTCAAAGTGAAACGATTATATTATGAATTGAACGAATTACATATTTAATATAGACAAAATGATATACATCATCAGAAGTTGATACAGTATCTTCTGCGGCATTTCCACATTTATTTAAGAAATGTTCGGTCATAGCTAATAGAAACTAATAACTCAAAAATTTCTCTGCCTCCAAAAAATCTGGAGTAAATCATTCTGCCTAAATTACGTAAGCAAGCGAAAGTCACAAGGATTACAACATGTTTACTAAAAAAATTATAATAGCTTGATTATTGTTGGTAATGGTATTTCAGATTAGATCCGGGTCACTTACTAGCGTTCCAACCAGTCTTTGGCGTAATGAAAAACTGACCTAATTAAAAGAGAAGAAATCGCATCGAACCGCTGTCAATACTGAAATACAATAATGAAATTCACATGTCTCTAATTACCCGTTTTCAAGAAATCACTCATTACGACAACGATAAGAGGAACTGGTACTATTACTGTTTCCATATTATGATTAAGGCCATTAATTAACATTGTGAGAATTTTTATTCACTTCCTAATTAGGTCGTTAATTAGGATTTGCCATATAACGTTTGTTCAAGAGAGTGGATTATGATAGTTTAACGTTGATAAAGTTTTAATCAAGGGAAACAAAAGTTACGTAGTTGTTTCTAATTAGCTTTTAACATCGAGTTATACCGTGTTAGGTAAATTTTAATCTGCGTAATAATATTTAATTGTTCACGTTCTTCATCATCATCAGTCCGTGATCGTCCACGTCGTGTTTAACATAGTTCTCTTTCAGTAAAACGGCAGGAGCCCGTTGAACTATTAGTTTTTAGTACCTATTCTACTTAGTTTGTGATGTCGTTGCATCCCTATGATACATGTGCTTAAGCATAAAATTTTTCACTTATATTTTGTAGTCACTGTGACAAAATCTATCATTGGGAGTGCTCCGAGGAGTAGTTCGGATTAATCCCCGCAGCTGAATTTTAAAATTGGACATCGCGCCAAAATTCTAAGTTCCACCCACACCGTGAGATTCACACGGAATTTTCTACCTCGTACTACCACCTTATGGAATCAGCTGCCACCAGCGGTATTTCCGTACCGATACGACTTAGAGACCTTCAAGAAAAGAACATACTGACTCTTGAAAGGCCGGCAACGCACCTGCAAGTCCTCTAGTGTTGCAGATGTCTATGGGCGTCGGTAATCAATTACCATCAAGTGAGCCGCCTGCCCGTTTGCCCCCACTTTTATAAAAAAAAATTAATGTGGTTTGAATCTGCTCAGCACCTCTTGCATGTCATCTAATTTGTTATCAACTACATTTTATTGTAACTTACGGTAAAATGAATGACGAATGTTTAGTGCAAAATATTGTTGAATACAATAAAAGGAATACCTTGTGTCTCGTGTTTTGGTAGCGGGGAAGTAACAAATCAATATTTGATGTAAGTGCTTTTTCGTGCAATGGAGAAGCTTTTATCTGGACAAGGGCCGCGCGGCAACGCAAACACTTAGAGACAGAGACATTCACTCTAACAGAGCCCGGTTTAACCCTGAACACAATTTTTTACTAATTTCTGTCATTCCCCCTTTAATTAACTATAAAATAAATTCTTATATTCATAATTTCTTTAATTGGCGGTTTTTTCACACGAAAAAGTTATCAAATTACTAATTATAATTTGCACAAATGAGCTATTAAAACTTAATTATTGTTAATATCAGAAATGTCGTAAGAAAATTATAAAGCGGACGATCCCAAACACAGATTACATCAATAAAAAATGATAAGGGCTTAATCACTAAATCTGCAAACAAGAAAACTAAAAAGATCACCTGAAAGCAGTAAAAATGTGTATTCTTCTTGATTTATGGCTTCTTCAAGTGTTTCCTCTTGTTGGAGTGGTATTCGCCCTTTTAAATTAGACTGTAAACTCACACTTTTAGGCTGCCTCTTGTAAATTCATTTATTTGTAATCTGTGTAGTTTTGCCCCTCTATCATTCATCAAATACTAAGTGCGTTCTTTTTTTAGTATTTGAAATATAGCTGTTTCTGATACTAACATACAGCTAAGTAAAGATGAGTATAGCGATTGTTGATTGATGAAAATAAGTATATCGATTAAGTTGCTATTTCGGAAATGAGTTTTTTACAATTTCCAAAATTCACAAAAAAAGAATTATAAAAAGAAAACACATTTTTTTAAGTTTCTCTCGACACTCGTGTGAAATTAGAAAGCAGTTCTTGTTATGTTAAATAAATGCTAATATATTTCATTTCAATTTATTAATTAAAGTGGCGCTTAAAAAAAGGTCATAAAAAAAGATTTAATTAATTTAGTCAACGCCAGTGAGGCTTAACCGGTACAGACTTAGTGAAACTAAACCACAAGCGTTAATTATTATCTGTGAGGAGTGCTCTTTGTTTAGTTGCCAACTCTAAATTAGTTTTCGAAATGGATCATTCACACCCCGTTCTCCCCCTCCCAGACCCGACCCAGTGCTATCCCGGTAATTGGAATGTTCTAAGATGACACCACTCCGCTGCCCCTAATCAGTTAACAAGATACCCACTACACGCTTTGTTATTAGGAAACATCGTCACATAACAGTGGTATCGATCGGAATGAGTTTGTTTTTCATTTTGAAGTAATAAAATAAAATTAGCTGATCCGTGCAAATATTTCGCAAAACAACATTTCGATAAAATGTAATTTTTTAATGATAACACGAATTTATAGATGATAACTTTTATTTCGCCATTAGAGTGTAAAATTATCTTCACAATGGTAAATCAAACATTAACTTTGACACAGTATTAAGGAAGATATTTTATACCGACAAAAAACACCTTTGAGAAACAATATACAGAGATATTTGAAAAACAGATTTAACCTGCCAATAATCATAACTTTCAGGGTAGATATTATAATAATACCTACATATTAACCAGAACTTTAATTACCTTCTATTTCTTTCATATTATCGTCATCATCATGAGCTCCTTATCGCCTACTGTTGAAACTTGGTTTCTTCCTCTCTCTCTTTTTTATTTTATAATCATTTTGAAAATATGTTTTATGTTTGTTATTTCTTTTCTTCACTCCTATATTAAACAAACGAACTTTAGTCATTTCAGCGACGAGTTCGATATACCTACGCGTAGATTTCAAGGCCGACACCATGTAATTTAAAAATGAGAGAGATTATATTCAATTTACAGAGTTAACGTTTCGTGAAATTTAATTTTATATTCTATACATAGTATAAAGTAAAGTTGGGAAACCCTCAGTCTGTATGTTTGGCCTAATCTCAAGAACCACTGAACGAATTTGTATGCGGTTTTTTTTATTATGATCTGCGTTTCTTCCGGAAAATTTTAGTGTATTAAAACTGGCCCTAGCAATTTATAAGAGCTGAGCATTAACGTTTGTACCGGGCGAAGCCGGGCCGGGATGCTAGTATGATATAAACTAATAGAATTCAAACCAATTAAGTTAGATTGACATGTCCGCACTATACGTAAGTACTTTGATATATCTCAACCACGATATTATCTGTAATTAGTGTTTTAAGTATAAAGAGTAGCTTTATCTAGCGCATTTGCCTCCTTTCGCATACATAAGCAATTATCTTCGTAAATGGACGCCATTATCTTTACTGTTCCTTCATTAAGTCGTCAGCGATTAAGGCTCATTAAATTTCATTATAGCATTGGTCCCGCGGCGAGAGACCGGCCCATCGTCGCTTAGACGGATAATCTCCAGCTGTCAGACACTAATGCGTTTTAGAGTACGTAATTTGAACCGGCGAGATCGGTAATTAACGCCAGTAATTAAACTAAGTGATTATTGTGAAAATATTAGAATAGTACAGTCACTGTAACCTTAGCAACTTAAAGTACAAAGAGAAATAAAAAGAAGAACAAAAATCATTCTCCGATTCAAAGGCAAAACAAACAATAACATTATAATATTTTAGCAAAATCTATAAGTTGACGATAATTTTGAACTAAAAAGTACCTAATCACATACATAATAATGCTTAATATGAAGTTTTGTAAAAAGCTGTTAAGTGAAAAATCTTCGCATAACTATCAATTACTTATTAGTGGATCTGTTAAACTTTTTTAATTGCTTTAACAATTAACTTTTTTAATTGTAACAATGTATTAATTAATAATTTCAAATAAATAAATGTAAGAAAATAAACCATGATTTTCAATAACATCGCTTTCAACAATAATATCAAACATTAATAAACTTTTTATAAATATACCTTTATTATTAAAATACTCTGCTTGAATATATACCATCTATAAATTAAGACCATAAGCAAATGATATTATGATAATAGGAAAAGGCAAGATGTTTCAGATTTCAAATAAAATGTAATTTAAGTTAAGATACACCCGGGATCCAGTGAAAGCTTTATGTCACTTCAATTTTGTGTTAAAAGTAAGTGTGTGCCTCAAGTAACCCGAAGGTAGGGGTAATGTATTCCCAGATATACATAAGTGAAAACATTTTAAGAAGCTCTACGGACCCACTGCATCACCCCCGGGGTTAGGGCCTAAAAGCACTATCTTCAAGCCAAAGCCTTACAACTCTTCTCAAATTCAACTTACTTTGCCCTGTGTGGAGGTACCCGTACAGTTGTTATACATTGCTCAAGTAATTTTGATATTTTTATTTATACATTTCCAATATTGATGAAATAGAATAGTAGTATTTTTTCTTGTGGTTAATGAAATATAGTTGTGACCGGAACAATTTATGTCTAACATAAAGAATCATTTTAAAATTAAATTTATTCTTTTTCAAATCAAATGAACCTTAACTACTTACTAGTATTTGGTATAATTTAAAATTCAAACGAAAGTGTGTAAAGATAAAAACTGAATGTTTAGGTATTTAAAAATTATGTAAAAATTATTAAAGCATATTGATATATAAATATAAAGATTTATAAACAGTCACATCGCGTCAACCCAGTCCGGTGGTAACCTTTTAAGAACACGAGTTACGAGTGTAAAAATATATAAATAGTATAAATATAGTATAAGTATACTACCAATATTATAAAAAGTTTAAATTACATGTTTGTTTATTTCGTTGTATATTGGGAGTAATCTCAGGGTTCAATGAGCGTGCTGTAGTTAGCAGGTAACGAAAAGAATTCCACGATGATGATATATTTTTTTTATATGAAGTAAACAACTCTCAAGAATGATTATTCGCAGTAGTCATATGAATTCATGTAACGAATTCAAGTTTGAAGTCGCGTAGAGCGATAGAAAAAACCTGCAATGGATTTGGTTACTTAAAGGCGGTCTACTTTTATAAGACTGATATCACTCTTTTAATATAAATACTTAATCAGTACTTAAATGACGACTTTCAAAAAGGCGAACTTGTAAGAGTCAAACTCACGTAATTAAGGTTCATTTGTTTTTATCTTTTTTAATTTTTTACTATCAGCATTAGTACTATGTATATCTAATTTCCCTCTTATGTAGTTGAAATAAACGTAAACGTTTTTTTTTTTTGTTTTTATAACGTTTTTCCTTTGAGTTGTGATACTTTCAAAACATGTTCAATTTTAATAAGCATTTCACATATGGGCATAATAAGGATTTAAAAGTTTGAATTAAATTTTGCCTTTCCAATTCAGTATGATGGCGGCGATGTGGCGGAAGTGAATCCCGATGTTTTGTAATGGAGCTTTTTAAAATGGAAGTCGAACTTTTGTCAGACACTTTTAGCCGCGTCGGAGATACATTTAAGCTTTTTAACTTTTCCAGTCCGGTAATGTATCCCGCTCACTTCACATCGCGGAGGTGACGTATAAGTTTTTTTTATTTGATAAAACAAAGTTTTTGTGTAAGTATATTCAATTTAGAGGAAAATATACTTTGTATATGGTATAAATTAGTAAAGTTGAGAAATCCTCTGTCTGTATGTTCGGGCTAATCTCGAGAACCACAAAACGGATTTGTATGCGGTTTTTTTCTGTTATGGTCTGCGTTTCTTCAGGAAGATTTAAGTGTATTAAAACTTGCCCTACCATAAAATACAAAACTGTACCGGGCGAAGCCGGGCCGGAACGCTAGTTTAAAAAAATTCTAAAAAGATTTTATGAGTGAAAATCTTTTGAATGTAGTATTTTTCTATATAACACGTAGACAGAATCAACATTTCACCTACGATCCATTAAGTAAATGAAATCTAGCCACCACTCAGGGCATTAATATTGAGTTTCCGTTAAATCAATATTCCTCTATCATATAATACATTCATTCTATGTTCATTTGAAGAAATCTATGTTAACATTACTGGGTAGGGTCGGCGTAAGAATCTCCCCACCCCAAAACTAGCCCAGGGAGACGGAAGCGTCATCAAACGGATGTTAGCCTTTTTTTTTTTATGTGGGGAAATCCTCGATGGATACCTGCTGCTTGGAGGGGGAG
>DWQD01000029.1:0-12539 GCA_018252415.1 Jalmenus evagoras | reverse complement strand
ACAATAATATATACTACAAACATCTATGCCGTTGGCGACACACAACAAAGTGTACAAAAAGGACAATTTCATATACTGCAATGACGATAACAACATTAGGTTAGTAGCGATGACATTTCGACTAGAGAGGCTAAGAATGTCCGACGTCCGTGTGTTATATTACTCTCTCCCGATCCACTCGCTATTTACCCCCCTTTAAAAAACCTTTACTCATTATGCAAATGAAATACAATACACCCGAATTGATATAATACGATAAATCTATTATTATTTTAGATACTATTAGGTGTGCCATATTTAGTAACCTAGCTGCCACGAATACAGTAAATTATATTGACATTTTTCTATTAGCGGTATATTTATTGTCCGTTTGGAAATCATATTAAAAGTTACACAATATAATTTATCTAAAAACTGAATATGGTGAGTTGATATTTTAATTCACAAATCGACAATAACATTATTTTATTTTTTATTGTTATTCAATGTCTGAAAAAGCAAGGTCTTTTTGAACAATCTTAACTATTATTAATATTAAAATTGTGAAAGTGTTTTTGTTTGTTTGTCCTTTAATAACTACGCAACGGAGCTACGGATTGATATAATTTTTCACGAGAATATAGTTGAATGACCGGAAAATAACATAAGCTACTTTTTATCTTACTTCTCCGGGAAAACTAAAATTCACAATACAGTCAAGAGTTAACGATCATCTGAGCTAACTTTTCTCATAAATGAACACCTGAACACACCGGTCAGTAATAACAGAGCTCAGTAGAAAACGTTCTTAATGCTGCTACCCATCACCAATCCCTCATATCTACTGAGCTGATCTCGGTTGGTCATGTCGATATTATTTGATGTAACCGATTCTTCATGTTCAGTTCTTTCTTACCATCACTATCTGTCACACATACCTGTCACAAAACCTCGCATCGCATTCGAATCAATCTCACTGTTACTAAAAGACCGATTCGTCACAAAGCCTAATCGGTTCTTCTTGTTTAGCCACTATTTGAGTATGCCTTGCTTACGTCTGTCCAACGGTTCTTGCATCTCTCTGGTATTCTAGAACTCAGGTCCAGAAGCCCAGCCCAAAACTGACGTTTTAGGGTATAAAGATTACACCGCACCCACGCGTTATTGGATAGTGACTAACTGAAGGTAATAGATATTCTGATCCTCTCTCACACTCATTATCAATTCTACAACATAACACTAGAGCAAGAAACATATCATTAGAATAAAAGACAAACAATAATTGTTGTACGTAGGGAAGTGGTGATCTGCTAAGTACTGTGATTGTCATTCAAGTGTCAAATATATCGCTCATTCACATCGTACATCGCGAGAAGCCATGTCCAACAATGGACAATATTGGGCCAACAATCATGATGATGAATTGGAGTACGAATAGAAACCAATAAGAAATATTGAAACAGAACTTTCAATGAAAATAAAAAAAATATTCCTCACACCAATACAAGAGTATAACATAAAAACACCTTCAATCATTTACATAAACAAGGTTAATTAGCAGGTAACACATTAAAACCTATAATTAAAATACAAACATAATATATTGGAACGCCACTAATAAATTCATATCATATCTGTTATTGATAATTATGACAGTGCTAATCACTGCTCCCATGACTATCTATCAAATTCTCATAGCAAGCTCTGTGACATACCAAGCGATGACGAAATGCAATTGAGCAAGTAAGATTCAACCGCAGACGATAACAATATAAACTTATGGACATGCCTTTTAAAGAAAAATCACTAAAACTTCGCATTACAAGCTCAGACAATGGATTCTATTGAAATCGAATATTCGCTAACCATTTCAAGCATAATTAACGCAACATTATCGAGCATAAAGGCGATTATTGGTGAAAATCATATCCACATTAACATCTACGTAAAAGGGACCACTGCACATTGTATGTTAAATGGTGCGCAATTAAATAGAACGGCGCTTAATAAACACATTACGGCACGATATTAGACGCGCGCGCAGAGCTGACGTGATTAAGCGGCTAAAACGTGGGAACAGAGAAAGAGAAAGAAAAAACTGAATTGTAATACACAGCAAATATCTTGTATATATCCGTGCATAATTGTGTGTCATCAATTCACTGTTACGGCGTATTGGTTTTGTCTTTTTGTTTGCAATAAATGTTTTAACGTCAGGGTTAGCACATCTTCACTTTTTCTCTCTTTACTTTCTTTATTTTTATAAATTAAATTACATTTATTTTATAGCAGAAAGGGGCGAACGAGCAAGTGGATTACCTGATGATAAGTAATCTCCACCTCTTATGGATATTCGTAACACCAGAGGAATTAAGGATGCACTGTCACCCCTTAAAATTAAACCTTCTGTAGCACCTTACTAACAGCAGCAACCCATTTAATATTATGCATAAAAATAAAATATAATGAACTTAGAACAACAATTTTAACTAGACCAAATTTAAATTTTTCTGATCACTTAAACTTTCTTTTTCAAACTTTAAAAAATAAATATTAGATTTTTTTTATGTAGGGGTTAATCACTGATTACTTCATCGATACTAAGAATTCTTTCACTGATAGGAAGTTCACATTTCCTGTGTAACATAGGCTATACATATTTTATTTTGATAACTATTTGATAAAGTTTCGTTCGGGATTCGATATAAAAAAATATGCTTTACCCAGCATTTGAACAAGAGTTTTTTTTTTTATTTTGCTATACGTTTAAATAGCTGCTTCAGAAATTATTATCGTATTATGTTAGTGTTACGGGAAGTTCTTATATAATTTATTCTAAATTTTAATCAGTCCAAATTCTGCCATGGACACTGGACAGATACATACATATGACGTCAATACCGAGAATATGTTTTTATATTCTACATAGATTTATATTTTCATTTCTAAAAATTATTCCCGAAAAAGATTCTTACAAAACGAGTGTACTTAAAAGCGTCAGCTCTACTCAATTATAAATACACGTATTCGGCTTGGTGGCCTTGTAAGTGAGATATTATAAAGCCATAAAAGAAAAATACATAATAAAAATGCAAAATTTACCAAACTCACAAACGCGGTAAACAAATTCAACGGTGTAGGTACCATATAACCAGAAGCATAATATTATAACTTGCGTTATAGCGTATAAAAGTAGACACGAAATGAGTTTTAGTGTCTCACAATAGATACGTACGCTCTATGGAAATAGCAATGATAGTGCTTAAAGTAGTTTAGTGCGCTATTAAAGCTCGACGCTTGCAGACAAATTCAATTGACAGGCGTCCATGCAGCCCCGGGGTGTCCCACGTTCATAGCGCCATCTATTTATATCGCTATTGCAAATTTTGAACTTATGCAATTAGAAATGTTAATAGTCATAATGGCTATTGCGAACTTCCGGGTAACGATGGTAGAAGTAGCTGAATCAAGTTGGGTAATAGAAATAAAGGTTAAAGAAAAATTAAAGTAGAAATAACAATAGATAAAAAAAAATACTATGAAACATGTTTACTCACTAAAAAGTGCAAAATAATGTTGATTTATGTAAAATATTTGTTGACATATATGCTATAAATATTTGTTGAATACATTACGTGCTTCTACTAAACTTCTCAGTTTTCACACCTTAATGTTCAATAACTATCCCAAAAGCATGATGTGCCTTTTAGCTACGTTTTCAAAGAACAAAAAAGTACATATTTCTCAAAAGAAATACGTACTTTTATTTAATTTCGATAAAGCTTCTCACGCATTTAGAATAGTCACTTAATTTCGAGCGACAATATTTTTTTTTAAATATAATAAACACTTTTACCTAAAAACAGCATGTCTAATTTAATATTCACAAATGTTTAACACAGTCATTGCATACTTCATAACAAATAGTATACACCCACGTTATAAATGGTAATGCTCTCTTTACAAAATGTTTTGCTGTTGCATTAAAAAAATCATATAAGCCCGAACTCGATAGTCAATACGAGATTCGTATAGTGGCGTTATCACAAAATATGATAGATCGTCGGCTGGTACGCGACGCTCTCCCACGCGGGGCTGTGATTAATTATAATTCGAATTTTATTCAAAGCGAACAGCGGACAAACGACGATACCAATCAATAAACGGTTCCGTACCGGTGACATTACACATGATATCACAATTTACTGCAGTCGATAGAGTATATGAAGACGTCAAAGTCGAGGTGAATAACTCGCATTGGAACCAACAGAACAATAGTAACAACATTATATTTGATATGCAACAATGGTTTTAGATTATGAGTTTTGAGTATTTTTATCGTCCTTATAAAACTTTATAACTTATTTATTAAAAGCAACCACAGTAACACAACGGGAGAGAAAGATAAGAGTATAACTCACAATGAAAGTAATTGTTATTTACATTAGCATTAATGTATTTTCTAAGCGACTTTTTAACATTAACGCGTATACTTCCGAGAGAAAAGTTAGCAAACTAAGAAAAATAAATTGATTTCAAGAACAGACAACTTTCTTAATAATAATAATTCTTCCCTAATTAGTGGTTCATTGATAAAAAAACACCGCTAAAATACTTTATATAACGTCATTGATATCCGTAAAATAACGCTTGGCTTCATTCATTATATTATATTTGACTTTTTAAAGTTACCTTTCATTCATTTATAATAGGCATGATGTATTTATCCACGTTATATTTCAAAGAATCCATATTATCTTTGAAATGCAACAATAAAGCCGGCTCACACGACGCGCACCGTGACAGTAATCACGTCCTTATAACCGCATAAATCATAGAAGACGAGCCCACAAGCGCCACAAAGATAGATACGACACGCATCCTTGTCTCGTTCTATAATAAATAACCATCCAGTTCGCTTTCAAAGAGCGGCCGGGGAGCAATAAGTCGCAGATGGGTCAGAGGTGAAGTGAATAAAAAACGACCGACAATTAAATAACGTTCTTGAAGGTTAATGAGGATAATAAATATGTTGTCGGCACCGCAGCTGCGGACAACAAATGCATAGCCGTCACACGTGAGGAGGGTCCCGAGCTTGGATGTAAAGCAGCGCTGACTAGCATATTCATTGTAGATACTACACTACTTAACTCTACAATTTCGATTATGTAAAGAATAAATGTATCGGCATAAGGGGGAGTTTTAAATAGAAAAGCCTCATTAAGAAAAGCAGCTATTGAAACAAGCAGGAAGTATATCTAAAATTATTGCCCAAACAAAGATTCAAAAGAACAAATAATCAAAAACAATAAAGCCATGTTCAATGATTTGAGAAATAACGACGTATTCGTAAATATTATTTCTATTTATGTAAATTCTAGAACTACAACGTATTTATTGGTTCCATTAAATTCATTCTAAATCATAACATTTAAATAATATGAAGATAAATTGAAGGTATTGAAGATAAATAAATTTCTCAGAAATTAGCATAAAATTTATAATTTAGCTTCCGTGAAATCGGTGAACCAAAATATTCACGTCGTAATCCACAGAACCGCCCCTGCAAGTGTTCGTAATATTTACAAGAGAATGCACGAGACGTAGAAAATACCTGCTTTTGATTTATAACGAGGAGGGGTCGGTACGGGAGGTACACATTCGCGAATACTTAGTATTTATCGCAAGGCGTTTATTATACAGAACATTTACTCATAAATAATTTAGTCATAAAATTTTCATATTATTTACTTCAGAGTTTTTGACATTTTAATAAGATTTTAAGTTTTTTTTACAAAAATCCAGCGAAAATGATTAGTATAAGTTGAGACTAAGTCTTTAATATACTTTTCGGCTATCAGTGGTGGTCGGAATAAATAATTGCAGTTGCAGAAATAGATAAGATATCAACCACGCTAAAAGCTCAACCATCAATAGTTCATGGTTACGGAAAAACAATCTAAAATATTTAATCATCGAATATTAAGTCGTTAATGATCAAAATTAGATTGAAGTTCGAGTACTTCATTCAAAAGTTATATTCTAGTTTATAGAATAAAACCATGATAGGTTTACAACACAGCAGGTAATTTTACAATAGGCACCTGAGGTTGGAGACTACAGGGAGCCTGCGTGCGTGAACTCTATTACGACCTTAAGACCTTTTAGGGATCCGTAGTCATAAAAAGAAACCGTAAAAGGATGGAGGTGTGTTGTATATTACAGCCATTTCAAGAAGACTGTTAGGACTACACCACTTAAAATTTTGAAGGATAACAGTTCTACAAATGCCGTATAGCAACTGAGGCTTGTAAAGAAAATTAGACTTACAGTGTAATTGACCCTTATAATGATGTGTGTAGAAGAGTTATCTGGCGAAAAAAGGATACGTATCAAATTACATAAATTCAAAATACATAAGTTCAGAATTGTTATTCAAAATACCGAAATTTAAAAAACCTAAGAATTAAAATATTTGTGGTTATTTTTTTTATGAAAACCCAGAAATACATTGGACTTTACGGGGCTGTTTCTAGAAACCTGAATTTGTGTATTTTTATACGTGCTCTTTTTCACCAGATAACTCTTTTTACTAAACCCTACGTTGATCATTGTCCGATACTCACTTGACCATTTTTTTTAAATACACACATTATTATAAACGTGACTTTCCTGTTTAAGGGAGCGCAGATAACTCAATACGAATGTCTGAATACATAATCGATTAATTTTTTAACTTCTTACAATGTCTCGATCTCAACGCTTGAGAAATATCTTGTAAAACATGCGTTTCGTGTATTAGCTCGTGTACAAACGAGTTTTAATAATAATGAGGAAGTCTGCATTGATAATTCAATTAACATCAGCGGCGACCGTCTTTAAGTACACGAAAAAATGCATTACCATGTACATCATTACGTCTTTGTTGTGTTTCACAAAGTTCAGCTAAATACATAGTGTAAATTGGACATAGCCTGTGAACGTGTATGCTCCATCGGTTTACACGGAACAAGTATTCTTTTAACAATAAAGACCATAATTGATTTTGTCGGCAGTAAAACGAATTTGTAGGAAAGCACAAAATCCACAAAAGAGTATTAACAGATACTTGGAGGTAAGCAACCGTGGGTGTCCTAAACCAGTATTTTTAACTTCAAATTTTTAGAATGAAGTGTGTGTATGATAAAATTTAAAATTACAGTTTGCGATATTGTTGATGAGTAAATATCTTTTAATACTTTATAGAATTTACAATTAATGCATGTACAGATTTGTGTAAATATTAACACAAATGTTTTATACATATTAATTATATTTTTAAAAAAAATTAATAAGCAACTCGTAATTTACGCGTTAATTCTCTTCAGCCCGTATTCTTTGACGAAGGACATTGCTTTTTTTTTACATCCAAATTAAACCCTTTAAGATACCATCTTTACTTTAGGGATAGACTAATCTTTCTATATTTTAGCGTGTCCTTTTTTTTCACTTGTTGTATTAAAGTCGCCAATAAATAATTTGTAGTGAAGTAAAATTTTAACGCATTATTAAAACGAAAGAGACCTAATTTTGACAATTACAAAAAACTAAAAAAAAACGCTAAAACATATAGCAACACATAATTATCAATAATCTTACAAATTATATTAGAATCTTAACAAAATTTTATCACAAAATAGAGAATTCACAAGAATAGAAAAATGTAAACAGGTACTTAAAAAACCAAATCCAAGTTGCACTTCAAACCAGCACCTGTGACGGACCAAACGCCGCCCTCTGTTTTAGAAGACGAAAGCAAACAATATGAAGATAGTGGACAAACAAATGTAAATGACCGAAATGTGGACGTCATGTTTGGCATTCCCATAAAGAAACGTTAACACGTCATTAGAGGTAATGATGGCGTGATTACAGGAGGGGCGGGTGAGATGGGCAGATGATTGCCTGCTTACTGTGTGGTCTTGTGCGCCTCCATAAACAAATACTGGACCCTCGAATTGAGTCCACGTGCCGAGATACTGGTTTAATGTATCCTTTTTACCGCTAAGTATAATGCATCGTGCTTCTTAGCGCTTCCTGACAATTATGATAAATGTTCTCAAACTGTCACGAGCGACGTTTGGAGATGTTCAAATCAGATCATTAAATGTATAAAAATAAAAATTACGTATATTTGGATACGCCTAGCTGGCTATCGGATGTATATTTAAGATTATGCTTTTCACAAACATCAACATGATCAGCTCGTTATCATCCACTGTTGAACAATGGCCTCTCTTAATAAATGCCAATAAATCAATGACATCGCCTGGAAGGGTCGTACCGTTTTTTCCTTTCGTGACGATTTCTGTCAGTCAATTTCTATTGTAATCCGCATTAAGGAACTTCATTCCAATAATAATAATTGTTTACATCTCGTTATAATCTGGTCTAAAGCTTGTTTATTAAAACTTTTAACACCTCAATGGTTCAATCAATCATAAAATTGGCTCATGGATAGATAACACGGAAACAATATTTCCGCGTAACAATGTATGCGTGTTTTTGTTTAAGGAAGTTTTTGAGTTTGTACTTATTTCTCGGACATATACGTGAATCCCATTATAGCAAAGGTCATTATCATCATCACCCCGTTACCGTTCACTGTCAAATGTGGAAATAGTTCTCTCTCAATGAAAAACTCTAATGTTGACTTTCATTTGAGCAAACGCTCATAATCCCACACTAATAAGGCGTGTTGGCAATCACAGTGAAAATCAAATCACACCGGCGACGATCACTGTCACTAATCACTCACTAATCTCTTATATGTACTCAGTTAATTTCAGATAGTTATACAGTCATCATTACCACCGACGCTTCGATAGCTAGATTCGAGATGAAAAGTTACGCCAACCCTACACAACACGCAAACATCATAGCAAAATTGAAAACAATAATTAAAAGAAGTTCGTGTGAAACAAAAATGAATCCAGAAAAGCAATAAGCAATAAATAAGGGAAGGATATTAAATGTTACGACAATTAGTTCTACTTTCTATCTTTATATTATCCCTTGGTGGTCCCACAAACACACATCTGTCGTGGCACAATAGTGAACGAGCCACCGGTACTATTACAACAAAATACTGCCAATAATAATAATAGAGTAATTCGTTGCTAGCGCGTGCAACCAACGACCATCGCTGATTGAGGAGAGAATAAACCACCCACGTACACAGCCTGTCATTTACACTGAATCACATTTAAGGATATCTTGACTGGAGCCACCAATTATATCACTTTATTTTGATGGCGTTGTATGGAGTACGAACTGTATTAATTTTAAAATAAAAGTGAATCTATTACATTAACTTCCTTATCTTCAAAAGGAAAAACCTAAAACGATTTGACAGGTTTACTTAAATGATCCTTATGATTCTAAAAATGTTAATACTATATTTTATTTTCCTTTTCAGATACTTTTTTATCTAGACCTTCTGGAAAAACCGCCAGCAACGGCCATATATAAATGATAATTGATTTTGTTTGCGTACCATCCAAACTTGAGTCAATCAAACTAAAATCCACGAATACTTTTTAACCGTTATGCATAACATGACGCATAGTATAAATTTATTCAATTTCACTTTAAAAAAAATGGATGCCCAACCGAACATAATTGATTCATACAGCAGACAATTTAGTGCCCCGATCGGCGGTATATCACGGTGCAAATTGGCAATCAGCTTGCATCGATTAGTAAAACTCGATCCAGCGTACGTCACGGTTGGAGTCCTTTCATATTAATGCGAGAAATTTCCTGCAGACGGTTGCAGAAGCGTCAAAATTCAACTCGTTTATTAAATGACACGTCCACTTATGAATGTCTGATACTTAGTGGTTTCGGTAATTATTGTGTTCATATTTTGATGACTTTTGTCAATATTGCCGACGACTTTTAGAATGAAGTTCTTTAACGGTTCCTTAAAGGCTTGCGGTTAGGAGTTACCTGGCAGATATGGTCACGTAAGGAAAAAAAGTTATGTCCAAGGTGACCTTCTCTTTCTTTCTGTCTCTTCGATTCTGACGGGGGTCTCACGACTGCGGAATTTAGTTTTTATAATGCTAAGGGCACAGAAGTAAGAAGTAGTGGTCTTGAAATTGATGGTCTCAAAGCTATTTATATAGATAGAAAATGGAATTGTTTTACTAGAAACGCGTAGACATAGATCATAATTAAATCAGTGCGGAATACGTGAAGTTGAATAAGATCTATGTCATTATTAACACTCTACTAGTTTTCTTACAAATTATAATATATTCCCTCACACACTAATGAACAAACATGCGTAGGAAAATTAGGTCGATCACTCCTGCGATTATAAATACAGTACATACTAAAACTTCGAGTTTCCCGAGGCATTTACTAATTTCGCCTTATTAGTGCAAAATGCACACTGATACAAGAAACCCGAATAATATTTACATAAATCAGATGTTTACTACTTACCTCGATAATTTCGGCAGTATATACTATTTTTACAAATATAATACCTTGTGTATTCATTAATTATTCTGGAGTTTTGCAGTTATAAAAACCTTATGACCTATTTTTCATCAGAGAAAAAATAGACGAAGTAATGAAAAAAACTTTGACTACTTCAACATTAATTGGCTTAAAACTAAATTGTGTTTAAGACTGTTTTGTTTAAAAAGTATTTGAACATTTTACGATCTTGTAACATCATACCCATTACATGATAAACGATAAGTGCAATATATTAGTGGTTTCGCTGTTAGTCACTCGCAACTCAGTATTATTGGACGTACGTTATTTACTAGCGTTCCCAGCCCGCCGTCTGTTTATGACATTTTTATTTAGTCTGATAGCCGGAGAAATGAAACACCGCTGACCTATTCAGATTTCACTGATACAAAAATATTTTACGTATTTTTATTATCACTGAACCATAACTTTGCCTATGCATATTATTTGAATGCAGTATTATGGACACCAACTGACACGTACGAAAAGCACAAATCTATTAATTAAATATGAGAGATATTGAAAATCATATTGCTGGTGGGACAATAATATTCAGAAATGGAAGCTACAATTGAGAAACAGTAGAGGCGGTTGCACGTCGACTAGATGCAGTGAAGATATTTGCCTTAAGACTGATTCAGGTTGAATTCTAGCAGACGGTGATGGTTTCATTTGGTATTTATTAAGAAAAACTTCAACGTTGATAGATTTCCAGCAATGACTTAAATTAATGAATGAACCTAAATTAACAAAACGGTGTAAGGCCGCTTGCTTAGCATTTTTTTTTTTTGTATAGAATAGGGAGCAAACGGGCATGCGAATATTATAGAATAATAACCGACTTTTTTCTGACGTCTTTCTTAAGATGTCTTTCTTAACCCAGAAACAAACAACATTAACATAGTCACTGAACTTATTGAAACTTGAAATCATCTCATCAAGGCGAAAGTCGACGTACAGCATCCACATTTTTATAATAAATATTTACACTATAAATTAAAGATTACTGTCTCTCTACATTATAGAGAAAGGGCATCAAAAAACTGAACAAAAATAAATTATGGAGTAGATTAAGGTATTATACAAAAAAATCTAATTCAATATCACTCACAAAGGGCCACTTTTAGACGTAGAAACGTGGAAATAGTTATCGACGCCGAATCATTGCTTATATAAAAAGGAGAAAGACAACTAGATTTTTTATTGGCTTTTATATCGTATCGTTAATACGTACTTAGAAACAAGCAGCCCAGTCCGTCTTCGCTCGGATTTAGTGATACATAAAACATGTTTGACCAGCGAAGCAAACGGGTGTTAGATAATAATGTTTATAATATTAATTAGATATTGATTTAGTTACCAAAATATCAAAGATTGATTATAATTTTTTGTCCAGCAATTCATTATGATGTCGATCAATCATAATTCTAATTCCACCAGCTTTCATAAGCCGGATTTTTCTGTTCCATAATTAGATTTTGGGGTGATCATAAAGTTGATTAACATGAAAACAACAAATTCTGTGACCTTACTAAGAATTAAATTTTATTATTTTTTTATCTGTTGTCGTAATAAGTGCGTATGTATTAAATACTGAATGTTAGGACGTCGATTTCTTTCTACACGCATTTAATTTAAATCCGAATAAAACGGGATGTGTTAGGCTTTTGAAATGCTTGTTTAGACAAATAGTATTGTGTTCGTCCTTATTGCTCAAATGTCCGACTAAACTGACTCGAAGGTTTCTGTTTCTATCTGATTTCTAAACCTCGTAAACCTATTTATTCCTTCAACCTATTTTTCTTAATAGTCATATTAAAATGTACCAGCTTATAGGGCAACCTGTCCAACCTTATATTAATATACAGTGCAGCTTTTGTTTGGTTTTGGCAATCACATTAAATTGTTCCATTATTATCACCCACTATACATCTACTGACGAACATAAAATGCCAAGAAGTATCCTACTCGTATAATAAATAATAAATAAATATTTTATGAACAATCACACCAAGTTAACCCAGTCCCGTGCT
>DWQD01000028.1:0-12668 GCA_018252415.1 Jalmenus evagoras | reverse complement strand
ATAAGATTAATATAAAAACAATTAGTATAAACTATTTAAAAAAAATCATACTTTATTAATCAACGCATTATGTAACAAACACAAAAGTGTAAAACATAAATATAAATGAAATAAAATAATTTGTAATGTTTTGTTACAAAAAGATGGAATTTAAATTAATTTTATCTCAGATAATAAAATACAAGGAAAGGTGAGGCGTTGAAATTTAATAAATCACACTGTTCAGCTCAAACTTTTCAAACATAAGTTGAGCATTTTAACAAAAGATGGGTCGGACGCGAAGTTTAGCGAAACCCCGCTGGGGGTTTAACAACTGGGACATAACTCCACCGCAAATTAAATCGAACGCTTTTGGTTACAACTGTATAAAACCATATATTTCGATGATTGAATGTTGGATTACTCTGCTAATTAACCCCTGAGCCATAAATATTTTTGTGGTTTACCGCTTACATCACCATTGTAATAATGAAAATTTCCGACTACAATACCGTTTACGTCATACCAAAGAATGGCATAAAGTAGTTTGTTTTTTAAGATTAAAAACAACAAGTGTATTATAGAAAGTGAAGATTCTAAAAGACCTATCAAGCATAGAGATCTCTTATACACGAACAGCACTTTGCTGTGTATTAAGATAGCTGATGTTTTGTGAAATTTAATCACCAGTACACCCAGATTTTGCTTATTTCATGTATTCCTGTTATGATTATCGCTTTTTTTACAAAATCCTAAAAATCTTAAAACAAAATCAAATTTCCTAAAATGTATTGAGAAAAAACAGAATACCATTTTTTTAATTGTTGGTAAGTGGGATATTTGTGATGATGATTTGTGTTGTTCATGAAATAAGTGAGCTCAAATCGGATATTCAATTAAAAGAAAAGTTTAAGTAAGAAGCACGGAAGCATTAATTCGTTTAGACACTGTGATACAATGTAATTGAATCTGCCCCTTACATTACAGTTGAACTCGCTATAAAATGTCACAAACACTGCTGTTTAAAAATACTCTGTTAAAATGTAGAATCTTGTTTTACTGTACATTGTTTTTAAATAATTAGCCTTCTTTCGGACAAACCTATTGCATTTGGTCTTTTCCATTTTCATCTGTCAATAACAGAAAAATTTCATATCATGTTATGTTTGATGTATTTTTTTTCGGTATAAAATATCTTCCTTATTATTGTATCAAAGTTAGTTTTTCACACGCCATTTTGGATATGTCAATTTTAATACTTCTCTGAGAGCAAAACTTAAATTTATTAGTTGTTTATCAAGCTTTGTATTGACCTTAATGTTTTGCAATGTCAGGCGACGTAGTCTGACATAACATACGAGGCTATAAACTGCAGCACCAACACATGTCAATACTAAATCCTTGGTACACATTGTCGCATAACATACACATACGTATCTACACTACGGCCTTTGTACTTCAACTAAAGTTATGCAACGATAAGAACCAAGTCACCCGATGTTGCGAAACGTCTATTTATATCGCATGACATCTCTAGTGACAAGTCACGGTAATTTCGTCCTTTGTGAACACAGCCTTAATCTTACAGGATTCTTTAGTTTTATAAAGGCACAGTGAATAAGGTAGTAACTACTGATACTTGATGTCGGAAGTCGTTATTTGCTTTTAAAAAGTGCCTTTTTACGTTTCACTACTAGAGCTATATTTCCACCTTAAAGTTTAACAAATTGCGAAATATATTTTGGTCACAATTCACCTGCTAATTCACGGTCCTAATTTGAATTGACGAGCTTCACATGCCATCAAAATTCTATCAGGCATTGACAGTAAAACTTGATTAACTTTTATTTTAGACTAAATATATACTTTTAAGTTAAAACATCATCATCATCGTCATCATCATTATCATCATCACCATCATCGCTATCATTATCATCTTCATCATCATCAGCCCGTGTTAATCTACTACAATTGTACATAGGTCTCCCTCGATGAACGCCAAATCTCACGATCTCCGGTCTTGCAAAGTTGCAACCAACCCAAATTAATTAATAATACCTTTCATATAAATAAACGACTATTAATATGTTTATACGATACGCTGATTATTAAATGAACTTGTTGTTTTCAGGTATGAGAATCCTGGTTATGCTTCTCCTCGATACTTTACCTATGTTGGGTAATGTTTTGCTACTGTGTTTCTTCGTTTTCTTTATATTCGGTATAGTTGGTGTACAACTATGGGAAGGTATACTGCGACAAAGATGTGAACTAGTATTACCACAAAATGTCATACGACCAAAGTGAGTACCAAAAAAGCATTATTTCTATACTAACAATAACAATATACCTTTTATAGAAGATAAAAGATGAAAACGTTTGGCATTTACATTATATTCCAAAGATTATTCAGCTTTTAGAATGAAATTTTATATTGGATCATGGAAACGAAATTTTTCAAACATTTTATAAAACGATACATCGTTATGTAGAAGTAAATAACTTTTTGATTTCCTTCTATTTGCTCGAGAGCGCTCGTTTTAGAGGCACGTCCCATTGCTGATGTCGACTGCATGCAATATTTAACGCTTCCATCAGAACGAGCACATCCAGAACTGCTCTGCATTATTTAACATTACAATTTATCGTTACATACTATTCGCACTGTTTTCGCGCATGTAGCTTACTCAACACACGTTAATATTGCATTCCGTCCACACAGACTACTTGGTTAGAGACACACGCATGTCGAATCATTTATCAATGTGGCAAATTAGATACATCATAATAGAAATCGTTGTTTCTAATCCATTTAATATATTGCTACGTTATATGATTCACAAACTAACAGATACTTACACAAATTAACTTTTATAAACACAAAGTATTAACATTCACAAAATATATATTAATTGAAATAATTGTTCTGTATCTATTACATGTATTAGTGTATCTACTATTAACACAAATGAAACAATATATTTTGCTAATCCTACTACTAGTCCTACATCGTTAGCTAGTTAGAAATGGTATTACAAAGTAGAAAGTAGATAGGTACCGTAGCACCCATTACCACTTCCCAATTTGTGTTCCAGAGACCTGTCCGAATGGTACAGAGTGCGCGTCAGACTGAACTCGTAAGAATTTGGAATAAAAATAAGTGTTTTCTATTAAAGAATTCAAAATCTGTTGTATCGTGTACCTTATCACATCTGCCGTCCAGATGTGCTTCAATATCTGCTTCCCGTTACAAACTGACAGTTTTATGATAGTGATAAACAAAATTTATAATAAAGCCTACCACATCATCTATTTGGACTTTAGTTATGTCTGAATAATAAAATGCAATGCCAGTTTATACTTTACACTACAGTTTGACTTTACGACCTATATAATATTATATTGACCGTAGTTCAAATTCAACTTCTCATCAAACTGTCAGTTTGTTTTCAAAATTTAAAAATATAGATCTATCGGTTTCAAACTTATTGTTTTATCCAAAATTATTTTTAAACTATCCTTCCAATTAGCGTTATTTTGAATTTTTTTTTCTATTCTATTACAAAAATATGAACATTTCACACTATTCTGCAAAATTTCTACAACATTTTAAGGCATCCAAATTAACTCCTACCAGCACAAAGTAAATTAGCCCAGTAAAAATTTAAATCGTAATCACGTGATGATCGCTAAATACGTAATTATTAATTTCAATGAGCTATGCTGTAACCTGTACCTATGTATTTGAAATTAACATTGACAAGCTAGAAAGTAAACTGCACAATTAAGTTTTTACAAATATAATCTAAATTCTAGAGCATGTTGAGGAAGCAATGTAACGCAAGCTACCGACTTTATCAACTATAATTTGCCGTGGATAATGACCAACTCATTTACTTCAGTATTTTCAATCCACTAATGTTCACGTGATCGTCTTTAAATTAATGTAGCTTTTGATACAATAATTTTCACCACCTTTTCTTCCATTACGCTTTTATTGTCTGCATGCGATCCTTCTGTCATTAGTTTTAAAAGGCATGGATTATAATGCTTGGTATCATTATCTGCTTCTGGTAATGCTTTATTAGATAAAGAAACCAATCAACAGTTAGTTTTTATTACATATCATAATTGCCTAAATATTAACTATATCATTCAGTTAACAGTATTAACAAATAAATAAAAAAGCTCTTGTTTAGATAAATGAAACTTTGTATCAACAATTTGGTAACCACCAAATAAATTATCTATATTTTTTTCATATCAAAGTCAAAATTTTTGTCAACTTATAAAATGATTAAAAGATCTTAACTCAATATAATTTTTTCTTGATTGATTACGAACAAATCAACTAAAATGTATATTTTATGTACAGCATATCCTTTTACTACGAGTTCTCGAAAGAATTGGACTACATTTGTACCACGCCAGAAGACAGTGGGATGCATCTTTGTGGGAATTTTCCACCATACCGATATGGACCTCTTGTATGCAATGAGACTGCGAAACCGTTCTCTTTTAATTCCCCTACTAATGTATCATGTGTCAATTGGAATCAATATTACACAAATTGTACACAAAGAGGCTCTAATCCGTTTCAAGGAACTATTTCTTTCGATAACATTGGATTGGCCTGGGTCGCCATTTTTTTGGTAAGTATATTTGTAAAAAATATTTTTTTTTTCAATAAATAAAGCAAATGAGAATTCATATTTCTGTTTCATTAATTCGTAGGTAATATCATTAGAAGGATGGACAGACATAATGTACTATGTTCAAGATGCACATAGCTTTTGGGATTGGATTTATTTCGTACTACTTATAGTGGTAAGTGCTACATGTATAAATTTGAATTAAGTTTTAGTAAATCAGATCCAGTATATTATGTAACTCCTTGGGGTATTTTACTAATTAATTTGATTATATATAACGAATATTATTTATGTTAATTATTAGATTCACTACAACAAACATTTGTTCATACGACTTTTACTAATACTCATCATAACCATATGTTGTATCTCATTTTATTTTATTTTACTCTAAATCAAAAAATTTAGAGTATTTTTTTTACTATTCCATTCTTTTATATTTTTCAAACATTTATTGCTGATGCTACAATTAAAATATAAGTTTTTAATTTCTTCTTTCTTTAGATTGATGTATCACAGAACACGCTGTTTAATTATTTTAATAGACAATAATAATGAAGGTTTTCTTTTCAGATTGGTTCATTTTTTATGATCAACCTCTGCTTAGTTGTCATAGCGACTCAATTTAGTGAAACAAAGAAACGTGAAATGGAAAGAATGCGAGCAGAACGTGCCAGATTCACATCATCATCAACACTGGCTTCGTCGACGAACAACAGCGAACCAGCTACGTGCTATGCAGAAATAGTCAAATATGTTGCCCATCTATGGAGAAGATTTAAAAGACGTATGGCGAAAAAGATAAGGTAAATAGAGAAATAGTAAATAAAGCTTTATATACTTTGGTATGTATGAATAAATTTACTTTGGAGATTGCACTGACAAGGTATAATAATGTGATGTCTGAAAATAAGGTTAGAGGTATGGTCAGGTATGATATATATTTTCATTTTGTTTTTTTGGGAGTAGGTAACATTTGACAGATCTCAAATTCTAGCAAAATAATCTATTTCTATAATCAAAATGAGTAATAACTTTGTTTCCATCAGAGTATACCGATACCAGCAAGCTCAACTTAAATGGCGGACGAGTCGGGAGACATTACAACTACCAACACATCGACCGAAGCAACACCACGCATGCTGTCCCCGAGTACATCCACAAGTATGTCTTTTAGTTTTATGACATAAAAAATTATCTTTTATGTCATCATTATCATCCTCATCATCATCGTTATCATCATCATCATTATCATCATCATCATTATCATCATCATCATTATCATCATCATCATTATTATCAGCCTTTTCATTAACGTCCACAGTAAATAATGTTTTATCATCATCATCATGATGTTATAATGTTTATTTGAGAGGATTACTCATAATTTTAGGCTGACTAAAAATAGCTAAGAAAATTCACCGTTAGTACAGATTCCCATCAATGTATAAGCATTTAATTTTATGCTTAGTGCATTTTGCATGTAAATAAAATATCTTATTTTATTTACTACATACGGGTGTAGATGTAATGGAACAGAAATAGAAAAGTCTAGACAGTTGCGATAATAATAATAATAATAAAACGTCTTATTTGTACGCCATAAAAATACAAAATAAACATCTAAAATATAATTAATTTTGCAATATTAAGTGATTGCATGCTTAATTCACATATTTTAGCAAAATTTGGAGTTCGATTGACGAAGATACTCCAAGCACATTTTTATTGTACTTGGCCCACCACTCATTCTACCGCTATTACTCCTGTGTCGCCAGAATCGACAGTGGCCTCCTCACTCCCTTTAATATTATAATTTCCGGGATCCCGAGGGATGTGCTAAAAAATTACCTTGGGTCCCGCAAGAATTTTAATCAGAAGAAGATAGTAGAAAGTGATTTCAATTTCAAATTTAAAAGTAATTCCAGACTGAAAGTATATGCTTGTACACGCCTTTATCCAGTGAGCAAATGGAAGGAAGTGGTTTCAGTCTACCACTGAAACCACTTCCTTCCATTAGCTACGAATGTGACTCTTTCGCTTCTTCTATTTTCGCTTATATTCACGCTCGTCGGTTACGAAAACTCTTGACCTGGCCTTTCCTCAAAACGTCCTCGATCTGGTCGAGATTTATCCTTCTAGGTCATCCCACCGACTTGCCTATTTACATACAAATAAATTAACATCTTAGAAATAATTTACTAAAACTATAATAATAAACAGGGTAACGGTAAAAGCGATGTTGATGAGACAAGCGACGAGCCGATAAGCCGACCGAGCCTTCTGAGAGTTCCTTCACTATCGGCCGCCGATCTAGAGGTAAGTGTTAATATACAGAAACAAAATTTCATTGATTTTCAACGTGCTAATACATCAGTTAAAATTATGTATACTAAAGACAGAGTAACAAATAAAAACATAGTTGGTTATAGTATATATTACATCTGTATATACTATGGTAAATATGGTACTAGTATATATTTTAATAGATATACTACAACACCAGGAGGATGTTTTGCGTAAATACATAAAAACACTGGCTACCTTATCAAAAATCTACAGGTCAGTTGTATATTTATGAAAAGAGTAAAAAATATGTGTATATTACTTAGATAATAAAATAAATATTGTATTTTGAATTCAGAATGCATCAAATTTATCCCTATTGTCTCCACCGTCGCTGGCCCGAAGGCGATCTTCGGTGATGTTCAGTGATACAGTCTTACTCCATACTCCAAATGCACCACATATAGCACACCCACACAACGTGTGCTCATCAGAAAAGATGACTCAAACAGGTAAATAAAAACTAATGTTTAGTTTTAGCAAACAGACTTGAAAAACACTTAAGATTGGATCAGACTCTTTTCATTTAATATTTTCACGATCAAGGACAACACTTGCATGGAATCGGATCCACTAATGCCTCAAAGTGCAGGCTCTAACGTCTGTAGCACACCGTACTGCTGCCAATCCAAAACATAAACAAACTGACATGAAACGTTAGCAATAATAGAAAAAAATATATTTGCCTTCTACAATATTAGCCTTCAAAATTTGCTGACAACTCCTTTTAAATAAACTATGAACAATATGAACATATTTTAGCAATACGACGAAACTCTTTCTAATTGATTTAGACGAAAACGAATTGATTTCACTGCAGTTTCGTCGAAATTTTTTCTGATTGACCTAGATGAAAACGAATTGATTTCATTGTAGTATTGTTTCACGTGCTTTGTGCTGAGTCAAGTACGTCATTTAAAATCATGCTTGACAGGGTTTCGTTGTTTTTCAATCATTTCGTTTCGATTCCCTTCCGTCTAATATTTGCGACAGTGTGGTAAAAGATTACAATGTTTTTCGCTATAAAGAAGGTGCTTTTGATCGACAAAAAGGGGCAGAACTACGAGAAAATATGTCTATTTCATTAATATTCTTATCATATTGTAAACTCGTTATTAAAATAAATACATATTTGTAGATTCATTGTGCCAACGAGATTGGCTTAAGTGCCAAAGTGGTGAGTCTAGAGACGGTAGTCTAGACGCGATGTTAGAAGGGCATGTGCAAAAGACCTCAATTTCCTTTACACTATCCTTAAGTTTTGTAACCGGTTTAATTACTTATTAGGACTTATCTGTTTAGAATTTAGTGTTACTGTTTATAAAGGAATAAGATAAAACGACAGTTAAAGTACTGCTGTTTTTGATTCAAAATGGTGCGGAACTCAAACAAAACAAAAAATAGCAAAATTTTTCTTGAACAAAAAATTTATAGGAAATTCTTATTTTCACTATCCTTAGCTTAGATAAGTTTCACAATAGTTTTCTTTTTTCTATTTATAGCTTATTAGGTATTTTATGAATCAATGTGCTTTTATTTATTCAATTTACTCAAAGATGGAAGTTTGTATGAACCACAATCAAAAACATGGTGATTTTTTAATAATACGTAGCTGTAGAGTTAAGGGCACACAATATTAAAAACGTTAAATAAATTTATTTGGGACTACAGAATTTGATTTGCCTACTGGTGAGACGGCTGAAGAAAGAGCTGCCGCTGGAGGTACGATGTCTTGTCAAGAACTTCTAGCATTATCAGGTGCATTATCAGCAGCCTTACCTACTGGACAAGTAGCATTAGATTCTTTTTTCGAAGAGTTAACAAAAGGAATCAGCAAACGAGCTGGAGACGAAAAAGTTGAGACTAAGGTGATGTATTTCATATTACATAAAAATAAATGACAAAAAATTATGGTTTACTTGAATATTTTATTATTACATTATTGGAATATTTTTAAAAAGTTTCATAACAACCAATAATTGTATCAAGTTATTTTTAATTTTTACTACGCACAAAATAAATAAATAAGCGAAATCAACAAAGGAGTAATAAAACAGTTTTAAAATAATTCTAATTCCAAGTAAGAAAAAACCGGCTATTAATTTAAATAAATAAGGAAATAAATATGGATTTTTGATGTCGATGATGATAATGTAATTGTTAAAGATAAAACTGCATAAAATAGAAATAATAAGTATAATATTTTTTGGAACGTGTTATTTTATGGTAACATCGCCCGAAAAGCATATTTTCACAGTAACAACATAAAATGATTAAAAAACTGAGAAAATAAATTTTTCATTTTTTAATAAAGCGAGTCCACCGCTTTGTGGATTTTTCATTTGCAAATTGTTTACAGTGCAGATTGTCTGAGAGAAATGACAAATAGCTAGACTAAATCTTGTATGTAACAAATATTTCAGGGCAATGTTATTAAAATGTATCCAACGAATATTTGCATATTTGTACACTGTTTACCTTTCTAAAGGACATTTGTATTAGAATGTTTGGGTCGAAATTTCTATTGTATTTTAACTACTTCACAACAGACAGATGCAAGTTTTCATATTACAATATCTATATCAAACTAACGATTTAGTAGCTCAATACATTTTCAAACTTTCCTTTTCTGATTTTTTTTTTTTTGTATCATAGTCTATTGAAACTGTAAAAGCTCACTGCTCAGCCGAATCTTTTTGTTTTGTTTTACTAAAATTAGATTTTTTTCACTACTTTTTTACACTTCAATTTTTCGTGTCATTTCTACAAATTATAATTCAAGTTAATTTCAGGTAGTAGAAATAGAAGATTTCTCATGCTGCGCTGATTTGATAGCAGCTGAGGCTGCAGCAAAGGAGTCAAAAAAGGGTAGATTTTCAAGTACTTGTAAAATGATGTGGAGATCAGTATCAAAATTTTTTAGTTTATTAAGAAAACACGTAAAAGCCATTGTCTGTCATAAATACTTCCAACAAGGTAATTTTATTTATTAACATTTTGAATCATTAAATATACTAATATTAAAAATACTTTTCGTAATAACGATAACATTTGTTGGCAACAGAATTATATTTCAACACACTACTTTAAGACAAAACAATTTACCAACGCGAAATCTAGTTATTTATTTCGATAAAAAAGTATAGACGTACTAACTTCGCCATCAACAAACTTTTTTGCACTTACACAGATTAAAAAGAAATTGAAAACTACTCGACATACTATCTATTATTCTCATATAAATGGATATTTATGGGCGATAATTGAATAACTACTTTATTTTAGTCTTCTACATAATAAAACATAAACCTATAATTTTAGGTATTCTACTTGCGATATTGATAAATACATTATCAATGGGTATCGAGTACCACAATCAACCAGAAGAATTGACTGTTATCGTTGAAATCAGCAATATTGTCTTTTCCGCCATATTTGCTGTAGAAATGATTTTAAAAATAATATCCGAAGGACCATTTAAGTATATTTCCAATGGATTTAATGTCTTTGACGGTGTCATTGTTATTCTTAGGTAAGATGATATTTCGAATAATGCTATTTTATTGTTATAAAATATGTAAATATTTATTAATTCTTGTTTTGTTTTACACAGTGCATTTGAACTAGCTCACAGCTTTAATAACGAGCAAGATTTAGCTGGAAGTTCGGGACTGTCTGTGTTGCGTACATTTCGCCTTTTGCGAATATTAAAGTTAGTGCGTTTTATGCCAAATTTGAGACGCCAACTCTTCGTGATGTTACGTACTATGGACAATGTAGCAGTATTCTTTTCTCTCCTCGTTCTTTTTATTTTTATATTCAGGTAAATAATATTATTATCACTAAAATATAATATATGTTCAAGCAATAAAATTGTATACTATATCCAAAACTATATCGAATTGTAAGTAATTAATTATATCGATGTATTTTTTACGTGGGGAACGAAATACATATATTTAAAATATTTAAAGCAAAAGTTTAAATAAGAAACTCTAAACAAATAATTAATCCATAAAATCTAAACTAAAGAACTTTCTTTCTAAAATTTAATTTTTTTGTTATTTTTCTCATAATTCTTGATTAACTTAACATTATCTTTACTTTAAATCTTCTTTTCTTCATTTTTGTTTATTAGTAAAAAATATTTCAATTTATATATTTTATTAAGAATCTGCATTAGTATAAAAAATATGAAATTACATTTTCTAGTATAACAGAGTTTCTATCTTATTACATAAAACTAGTTTCTTACTTCTGTCGTAGTTCTTGTAGATAATAGTAGAAAAGTGCCGTCTTTATATTTTCTTAATCTTTATTTTATTTGTAGACAGAAGACTATCTTAGTATCTATAAAATTGTGACAAATATGGATCCCAAATTTCCTGACCCATGCACTATTTTAATACGAGTGATCTTTCCTTTTTTGTTTTGTTTTAATCTTTGTATACTAACAGCTTCTATTTTCAACATTGAACCTACATACACAATCACTTTCCACACTCTTGACAACTTTCTACTTTTTATTAGTTTGATCAAATTTCTACTTTAATTAGTTTTAAATAGAATCTTTCTCACGCTTCCGCTTTTTGTCCACTTTAATTTGTTTACACCTGCACTATCACTTCCTATATTAGATATTTCTTAGACCTCTTTATAATATATAACTATCTCCTCTTTTATATCAACAAACTGTAGTAATCGTATTATCTAATCGTATATTGCGTGGTAACGTTCAGCATCCTCGGTATGAACCTCTTCGGGTGCAAATTCTGCGAGAAAGACGAAGAGGGCGATCAAGATTGCGACAGAAAAAACTTTGATACGCTCTTGTGGGCTTTTGTCACGGTGTTTCAGGTATACAACCTTTTAAATTAAAGTACCTAACAAACAATCCAAAACAGACAACTAGCTACATTACTTACCGCTTTACCTACGGGTTCGTCAGCAAACACTCACGACAGAATGACAATCCCAGCAATAGAAGATTGTCCTTGTGACGGCTTATCGACTAACCAGCGAGTACACAAACGACTGTCCACCTTGCTGCAAGTCATCAAATTGTTTTCCCTTTATAAATCGTGAACAATCAACTTGCAGGAAAGTGTATTGTTATTCAGGCGTTCAGTCGCGTAACCGCTACCCTAGAGAGCGCGTAGAATAAATCTAGTAACCATTCGTAACAAATTGTTCCAACATCATCTAGTTTCACCATTATATTGTGTCGTACAGTATTCCTTATCTGAAGTTGTGGAGAGCACATTATTTAGTCTGAGAGCTTGGTTAAGTAGGTTAGTTGAGGTCGATCGAGCCGAGTCGCGAGTTACCTATGTCAGTTCCTCTACTTCCACTAATACAACTATACTCAGTTTAGACCAATCCTCTATCACTTTGCATGCTGCTTCCATTATTTACCGTCTGAAACAAGGTTTGATAGTAGCTTTTACTTCACTTTTATTAATATTTATTTCTGAATTGTCAGACTTTACTTGTTTCGTCAGATAACCCTGCATTTTTCCTATTCTTTAATAGTTATTTATTAACCTTATTTCCTTTTAATTTAATCACTTCCTTTTTCTTTCTTGTCAGCTACTTTTCTTCTTCTTTCTGCATTAAAATATATTATTTTATTGATGCATTAAAATGAATGATTAATATTTACAGAATCATAAAAAATATATATATGAATGA
>DWQD01000027.1:0-12720 GCA_018252415.1 Jalmenus evagoras | reverse complement strand
TTTTTATATAATTAAAATATTACATTGATATGTCATTAACTACACCATTAAGTGTCTACTCAGTTTCATTTGGAATCTTTCCGGGTATAAAAACGTTATATCGTCAAATAAAATACACACCTTATATTAAATTACTTCACACAATTAAAGAAATATTAGAAGATGTGAAATGTGAATTTATCTCCTTCTGTTTGTGTCTATGTAAAACGAAATGGATACGGTCTAGTCTAAAATGTGTAAAACATTCCGAATTCCACAAAACATGAAGGAGAAATAAAAAGCACAATCATAAGTATACTTAATATCATTACACCTAAATTTAATTTTAGTAAAACCTATGCATAAGCCTCCTACTCCAAAACTTCGTTTTTAAAAATTATCATCACTGAGAAAATAAATACTATTATTTGCAAACGTTTCAACTAACATAAGCGATAGTAAAATATTTTCATTTATTTTTTTTACAATAAAATGTATCATAAATTCAAACGTGAGTTAATCAAAACATTCAGCGTAGTAATCTTAGAGGATGGATGGTTTGTGCTCATATGTGCTTTGTTTCTTTCGCCTTAACTTACAACAATCACAATTTTGACAATTTGCGTATAAACGGAAGAGGTTACGATTTCGAACACTTCCGCCCGAAATACGATATACATGTTCCGTTTAACGCTATGTCCAATACTTAATTTTTCATATTTAAAACGAACATCAGTCGATAATGCAGTAAAATCATTGCATGCAATCACATACAAGAAAAATATCTCAAAAATTAAGTGAAACACCAACATTCTGTGCATAATTCACTAAATTATATATCAAATAGCGAATTAATGAAATTCAACAATGATACAACATCGCCGCTTAATATAATTCCTTAGAAGCGATGATACAAAATATCGTAAATTATTTATAAATACAATGAGAAAAACTTATACAATTCCTGAGCAATTGATCGCGTATGCTATTGAAGTACTCTCAGTGAATATCGTTTGCCAGAATACCAAAACTTATTTATAACCGCAAACTATTAACACGATCATTCAAAGACATTGTTTAGAATCACTGAAGGTACTTAAATAATAGTAGATTAAACTTTGTAACCGAACGGAGTAGCGACAATGATATTTACAAATATCCCAATAATACATTAACGTACCATTATGTTCTATAAAATTCAACGACGCTCTACTAAATAATTAAAGTGACCAAATTGTCAACCACATACATTTGATAAGCTAACATTGATACAATATTTTCTACCAGGATGAATACATTAACAGGTGATTCTAATAATTGTTGATTTTTTTTTTAGTTTTCAAACAATGTATTAAGAGTATAGATATCGATATGGTTACTGACAAAACGTTCAATTCTAATCCTGTCGAATTCGGATATCATCTTTAACAAACCTGACCTTTTGATAACTATACCCAAAATCTCGTCCTAATAACATGGTTTCGATTCTAGACAACATCTTATATAAATTAGATTACCTATCGTTGATTCATAATTTCCTTTATAAAAATACATGCTTTTGCAATCCGTCCCATTAATCCACTACCGTCTTGTACATATCCCGGCACTCCTTAATCCTAAAAACTTAGCTAACAACGTAGTTCACCTAATATTTACATAAATTTTACACACTTCCTGAAGAGTTTTTTTTTCGCAAACTTAAAATAACTGTCATGATTAGCTACGAAGCTTGAAATTTCATCAATGATCATTGCAGACTATCAGACCTAACTGTTGATTAGTAAAGGTTGTTCGTAAGAATTACGAAAATCGATAATTAGGCCTCATCAATTTCAGACGTGATATAATAATCAGGAGCAATATAAATAGGCAAGAAGGATGAAAACTTGAAAATTTGAGAATACAGCAGCATTGGTTGAATCTGACTCGAGCCGGATGATTAAGTGATTAAAAGAAGAATTAATCCGTTTAATAGCCAATATTATATATACTGAGATTTTTGTGACAATACATGTGACATAAATAAAATTTTGGTAAGTCTTAATTTTAATCTTAAGAAAAATTGCTGAGTATAAAATTATAAACGATTTTTGTAAGCCTAATTCGTGCTTACATTAGACTAGTAAGTGCTAGTAAGTAGTAAAATGTTCCCTAGAGTAATTGACTTGGAAATAGTGGTTATTTGGTTAGCGTTTTTTGTAACCTTAGAAGCAGTGCTGCTGCGGGAAGATGAGAAACAGGATCCATTAATTCCTATTTTGATTATATCTACAATATTGTAGAAAAGTAAAGCTTCCTCGGGATATTTTTACTTACATTTAAAATACAAATAGATCTTACAAGTAGTTTTATAGCCTACATTCATAAGAATATGTAGTTTTGAAGATATTTTTTTGTTATGTGAATTTTTTCCTCGTAGACTACCGCCTTAGCCACTGAAGCACGTCATCACCAATGTAGAAAACCTCACGATTATGGCAACATAATAAATTATTTCGATTTATTTAATGCTCAGTAATCAGTTACCATATCTAATGTACTGTGCTAGTAATATTTTACAGGAGCGAATTTTATTGTGCTTTAATTAAATTGTGTAACGATTAACTCTAAAGCAATACTTACAAATCTCATGCCGTCATTTGTTCCCCAACACCAACTGTTTTAAAAGAAGTCTTATAAAAATGCACACACACACAAATCCCAAAGTACAGATTACACACGCACACTCATAAATCTACCTAATATTTGTGCTAAGAAATCGTAAAACTGTATTATAAAACTAAAATAAAATTATTATCAGAAAGGAAATAATTTTTGGGGTAGATTAGAAAGATTTAATTAAGGCACAGACTGATTAGGCATTGAACAGATTAATTAGCACAAACAATATATTGAAGCATCGGTTACAACTAATTTAGATTAACTAAATTAATTATAACCAATTATACGGAAGCTTTGTGGAAAAAAATAAAATAAAACACACAGTATAACTGCAATGAACTGGTATTATTATAAAAAAAGCAATTATACAACAAAATAATTCAAAACAAAACGACGTACATTAATTTAAAGAACAATGGTTTATACAAATAATTAAAAAAATATAATAATTATAACAACAAACATTGACAAAATATATTTAAAGACAAAACATGTTTCAATTTATCAGTCCTTTATGATTCAGAAATGCAATTTTAAGAATGAAATGTTTCCATACAAATTATTAAAATTATATTATGCAAAACAAAAAAAAAATTAAAATAATATATGGAATTAATTCGCAATAGTATCAATTGAAAAACTTAATTAGATTTAATTACATATAATAATTGAACATAACTCAATGTCGATAATGAAAATAATAAAAAATTACGATAAAAAATATAAATGTTGTTAATATTTGCATATCCTAACATAAAATTTTGATACACTACAATAGGTACTTAATATAAATATAATACGTTTATTTTTTAAGTAGAAGCGTATATTTCAAACAAAACTATTTCATTCGTGTAAATCATTACTATAGTAATGCATTTTGTGACGAATGGTTTGGACTTTACAAGATACCTCAGATTTCCAAAATCAAACATCTTATTTCATTTCGTACCTTTAAAATTTTTTGGTTAAAATGACATTTAAATTGGGAGTGTGATATATTTAATATTGGATGGATTACATTAAATAAAAAAATCAGATAAATCCATAGCGCTCCGTTTAATAATCGAATTCTGAGATAACCTGTACAATCAAGATTTCCAATTGTTCTATTGTTACCACAGACCCTTAGAGCGAATTTTTGAAGACATACCTTCACCAAATTGCTGTTGGAAATAATAAAGAAAAAAATAATAATTCGCTCAAAGAACCTGAGGTAAAGCAGATAAAACTACGACCTTAAACAAATTAACTGTCAGCTGACAAACATTTAATTTTATCACAGTAGATTAAGTGAAATACAATTCTTCAGCCGATCTAAAGAATGATTACATAAATTTACTAGGAACAGAGCAGTCTATAATATAAATTCATTGGTGATTCATCACTGAAATTTGAATAATAGTAATTGGAAGAATACATTCTACTTCACCTAATCTAATGGTAAACGTTTCGGTTGAACGTAGGATCGAAGACGCGTCGAGATGTTAAGCAAGCTATAAGCACTGATGACAGTAAAATGCAGAAATGTAAATAAGCGTAATTCAAGACAGTTTCAGTCTGAATTCTTTAAACGTCAGTATTTCATAAAAAGTAAGCATAGATAATTATTTAACTAGGAATACATTGGTGGACAACAATTAAAAAAGAATATAATAACGGACTCTTTCTTTTAACAGTATAGAAAGTGAAATTAATTTATTACTTCATCAAAATATGGTACATATTTACAAACACTAAATATCACTTATTAAATCACAACATGGTTTTATGGCACTTGTTACGCTGGTATTGTAAAAAGAGAACAGTGCAAATAGTTGCGAACATCCTTCGACGTGTTTTCAATGTGTATAAAGTAAAAGTAAACTTTAATAAACAGGAATATCACCAAAATGTATCGTAACTTAAAGCATAAACTTATCCAGATCAAAAATTAAGAAGATCATCGGCCCATTAGTAGAGGGACGTATCAGATCTCATAATTGTCATAGATTCAGAAAAAATCTAAAAACACTATTCATTACTAAGAAATCAAAACTAAAGAAAATCTAACTAAAATAATTCTGCTAATACACTCAAACACACGGATAATGTAAAAAAAATAATAATAGCATATAAAAAATAAAGTAAACGTTACACATGCACCGTATAATACTACTGCTACAAAATATAACTGTTTCCGTACAAAAATATCTTACCAGAATAACAAATTGTATAATTATTTTGTATAGAGCAAAGCTATAATACTCCAATAAGCGACCAAACAAATTTGCGCATTCGCATGTCGCTCTACATCAGCTAAAATCTCAAATAAAATAATCATTATTAAAAAACGCTAGCGAGACGACCATTTTCTAAAGTGCTCTACTAGTTGCTACGTGTCCAATTATTATTAAAAATATTCAAATACCTACTTAGTTGTATAAAAACGAATAACATTATTATAAACCAAAATGATACTAATTGTAAAAAAGAAACAACGAAATTGAGGAATTTATGGATCCGTGGGCTCTCAGTGACTAGGCGGTAATGACGTCGAGATGAACGAAATATATTCCAACAACTATCCGAATAAATGAATACGAAAATAAAAAATACAACCATCGCTATTAGTTAGTCTAAAATGCTTTATAATACTCAAAGTTAACTTTAGTCAAAAGACCTAACGGAAAATTCTTATTCAACTGACTGAGGTCTATAAAACATTTTTGATCACTCGTCTCCTTGTGATGCCGAAATTTATTTGGTTTTATTACAACAACAGACCTTTGAAATGATTAGGTAAAGGACCTGTCACTGAAGGTGTCTAAAACGCCGCAGTCAACTTTGTCATTGATAAAACCCCTAACATCACATTTTCCTAAAATTTTGTATCTACATTAAAAGGAGTAGTAACTTAGGATTGTCCATATCAGCTCAATCAATTTAACACTTACCTAATAATAATGTAACAACTTCTTACTTACTTTTATAATCATAGTTTCATCGACACAGAATAAGTGCTAATTAAAAACAGGAAGTGCCATTGTGCCGAAGAATATCTTAAAACTAACAACAATACCGCTCGATGCTCTTATTACGATTAAATCACACGCTTAACGTCTAACAATTTTAAGTAATAATAGTTAAAATATTGGTCCAACAAATGGGCTAAATAATACAAACGCCCTTAATATTCATCCCTAATTTAACGACGCGGGATATGAACAAATATTATTCAATAGTTAAAAAAATGATAAGGATCGAGAACCTTTTGCTTTACTGGATCGAACCGAAGGGATAATCTCTATGCCTTAAATAGTTATTTATATAACAATGTCAATACTACAACTAATCTCATTACAGTTTTGATTAGAAATAATGGATTCGGAGATCTCACGCCAAATGTATAGAATTTTCATACTTAAATTAACCACATCGAGACAGCCGCACTTATCACTCGCACATACAAAAATTTAGGAAGTTAAGTTTGTAACCACATTTGTCGTCACTTCACTTTTATAAATCGACGTATTTATAACAAAATACGTTTTACACCACAACGAACTTACTTCTTCTTCATAGTGTTAATTTTCGGCTTATACTTTATCGGTCATTCCGATCTTCTATGATCTGAGCGGGCGGCTCACATACCTATAGGCGGAACTTGAACGTAGCGATAGATATATAGCCGGTAGTCTTTGCTAGCTAGTACCACCGATCCATCGTCCATTAGCGCAACATCGAAACATTGCGCATGCTTTACTTTGCTTTCCAAAGCAGATACCAATTGACCATCCTGAGTGAATATTGTAAGGTTAAAGTTGTTATGGTTGTCAGCGATAAGAATTTCACCAGCAGCATTAATACCCACGCCAATGGGATAATTAGTGACGCCTTCGCCGCCAATTTGACGTAAATAAATGCCTTCATAATTAAATACCTTTACGCAATGCGCTCGATTGTCACTGATGAATATTTCCTGTTTGTCATTGACGACAACACCATTTGGGAATTCAAGATGTTTGGAGCATCCAAATTTCTGAAGGACATTGCCAACTTGGTCAAAAATAATGACTCTCATTACTTTGCATTCAACGACAACTATTCGACCTTTATTGTCGACTGTAACGCCACGTGGGTGCTGTAGAATGTTCGCACCGAATTTCCTCACGAATTGGCCGTATTGATTGTAAATCTGTATTTGATGCGTCGGTGATCTTTCAGTGACAATAATATCACCGGATGTACGTACTACGGCAACTCTGTTTGGGTATAAAAGCTGCCCATCTCGTTTACCACATTCACCAAATTGGAATTTAAAGCGTCCTTCTTTATCAAATATCTGTATTCTGTGGTTATTGGTATCAGCGACAATAATATCGTTTTGAGCGTTCACGGCAACTCCACTAGGTTCTGTGAATTGGCCTTCCATTACACCAAATTCACCGAATTTACAGTGATAAATCATCTTTTGTCGTTTTATTTGAGACTTTGGTGGGAAAATGGCAGTTGAAATTAATTTGTTTGTTAAATCAAGTATGGGATCAGTATGTGCTGCGGTGGTCATTGCGTATGGGTCAGTGGCAGCTGTTGGAAAAAGCGAATCACAACCGCCATTGGACCATTTTTCATAGGAATTTATTCCATTTAAATTCATGTCACCGATAGCAGTAGAAAAAGGTCCCAGAGTATTTGGACTGTTAAATCTTTTTGATATTATATTGGAATCAAAAGGTGAGGTGGATTGGCTCGCATGGCCGAGAAGGCCGTTTGTATACGGGCGATCAAGAACACTATTAAGTCCTGTTGGTAAATGTATGCCACCATTCAAGCTTCCTGAGCTCCCATTTACGCTACTGCTGCTAGATGACGAACCGCCATTTAAAAGTGATCCATTTGTGGGACGAGCAATTGGCGGTTGTTTAGTGGGGCCAACGTTTGCCTCAGAGCTGGAGCGTACATAACCAAAGGTGTTCCGTACACCGACTTGAATTGCCTGATAATTTGAAACGAACTCTAGTTCGCATGCTGTTTGTACACTTTGTTCAGGGTTAGTATTCATTAAAGACTGTAATTTTGTGTCTAAAAGTTTCTTAAACATAAGGATTTCGGCAATGTTCGCACATTTGGTTAGTCGCTCTACAAAATCGCATGTTTGGTAGATTTTGTCCACTGTTTCTTGAGCTTTCTGCCCCACAACAGAAAGAGCAATTTGTTTGGTTGAAAATACACTCTCGAGTTCCTTTAACAATTCTTGTTTGCGCTCTTCCAGCATAGAGCGGTAGAATTGGAACGTGTCATTTATTTCATTTTGAGCTTTATGATACTGTACTTGTAGTTTTCCTGCCGCGTGTTCTACAGTTTTTACGACGTGCCTTATTTCAGTGGCACGAGTCTTAGCTTCAGCAACAGCTTGTTGCATAAGTTCTAATTGTTTTGGTCCAACATCAGAGAGATGTTCATAGTCATGCAGAGCAGCTGGGTGTTCAATTATCGTGCATTCCTTGCACACTGGTACAGAGCATGTGCGACAATAATATTTTAAAATATCATTTTTGTGCCTCGGACAAAATGCGGTTTTATCACCGCTGGTAGTAATTGTAGATCCTAGCATACCTTTATCGTCTTTTAGCTCTGTAAATGTGAGCACTCTATGTCCTTCGAAACAATGCATGAATTGGTGCGCCATAACGCAATTGGGACACAGAAAATTTGCACAGTCAACGCACCGCGCTACAGCGTCTGATTCCTTGGATTTACAGCCTGTGCACCTGGCTGATGGAGAACTTGTTTGACGAGTAGATGGCAATAAATCAGCGTCTTGTTCAACTGCAGCTGCTATTACTAGGTTTGTCAGCAGCCCAGGTACACCCGCAGGCGGCAGCTGACTGTCTACACGACAAGTGACGCAAGTTACTTTGTCAGGATGTGTTTGTTCTCTCTCCAGGCAAGCCCGGCAGAAAGTGTGAAAGCAGTTGAGTACTTTAGGATCGACGAATGTTTCGCGACAGATTGCGCAGGTGGTGTCGAGACCGTCGTATTCACGTAGATCACATACAGCGGAGTCACTCGCAGGGGGCGAGGAACCGCTGAGAGTAAGGGGCGATATGGAGCCACGCTCCAGCGAACCTATAGAGTTGGCACCGGGCAGCGACTCAAGGGACGGGGTGCGTGAGGCCATCTTCAGGAAACCGGCATCCCTGAAACAAGTTGAAATCAAGATTAAAAAATTAAATGAATTATTTAATAGTTGCTAGCTAGTTATTTGTTTTATAAATTGATGTTTTATGTTATATTATGCTTATCTATTATGCAAGAAAACATTGATATAAGACATTTAACATAAAGTATTTTTATTGCAATCTAAAATGGGTAAAAGTCATCAGTTGGTAACATAGGTAGGCCCTCATAGGTAAGGATAAATATGTAACTGGCAGTGTACCAAGTTGATTATCTGTTTGTGGGTATTGGCGTATATCATACATTTTCATTATATGCGACTAAGAAATACTCATTCATTATTTTATTACTGGCTCTATTTATCTTCATATGAGTCGCTTTCTACATAAATTGATATCAATTATGACATATTTTCAGTGTAAATAAATTCAAATAAGGTGTTTATTTATAAGCAATATTTTACTATTTATGTTAAACGAAATAATTTATAGTTCGAATTCACAGAAAAATATTAATTGTTCAAAATTAGTTATTTACTATAGTCTAGTTACTTAATATGGCGATATTTCAAATAAGAACATGTTTTTAATAATATTACTTTAATTATTACACTAAATTAATTAAAAACATTAAAAAGAAAATGGCGTTTAATGTAACAATTGTATTAATTGACTAAACAAAAATATAATCTTAATTCTATACAACAGTTAAGAAGTGGTAGATAATAGAAAAATTAAGATCAAAACGATTCTCGACATACAACAAAACCTAAACATTATGGCGTTATATCAATTTTATAGAACCATTGCACTTTGAAGGGTTTGGTAGTCATGACAACGCGTGGGGCGTCTCGTAAGGGGATACTGAATTAGGGTGAGGGCGGATATTTTGGGTTTGTTTGGTATTAGGGGAGACATTTGCGAGGTGAATGCCCGTTATGCTCCATTCGATGGGATGCGTTTCTAGAATATTCGGTTTTCTATTTCCAATATTGACAGATGGTTAGGATTATAATTAGAATATACGTTGAGGTACCATATTACCTTAGTTTTTATTTAATCAGTTTAAAAATATTCTTATATTACACTAAACCGATAAAGAAAAATATTTTTTCGTAAATATATGTTATATAGTATAAAGAAATAAGAAACTGAATTAAAAATATGATATGTAAAATAACGTAAAGTGCAACGTTAACGCTGATCATCATCAACCTTTTATCATCCACAAATAAACACAGGTCCATTTCAATTGACGCCAAGGCAACTAATTCTAAGGCTCTTGTTTCGAGATATTAAGTTTAATTATTCATAAGTTACTTATGTTGGTTTTGTAACAATATGTTAAATGCAAAATGCAGAAGTTTCTATGCAAAATTTTACTTTATAATTATATGTCAATCCAAAAACCAATTAAATAACGATATAGATGGAATATTCAGAGTATTACATAACGAAATTGACGGAGGACACCCGAAGTCCGAACACCGAACAATACATCACTGGAGGCCTATCCGTCTAACGTTAGATACGTTGCAAGTTTGCAAGCAACATGTCCTAGGGCTGTCACATTCTAGATTAAAACTTCCGTTAAATTACAAATAAGTAAAATTAAAATGTATATTAGTTTTACAAGATTAATTCTATGGGGCGTTATAAATCTATATATCAAATATTTCTCCAAATTATTATACAACAAATAAATCATCATCACCATTTTAAATTCGATAAATATTAAGTTAGTATAAAATACAAAATGGTGTTAATTCAAAATTATAAAAAAAAGTGTTTATTGAAAAATAAAAAACATTTTTTATTAAAAAAAAAATCTGTGCAGGTACAATTTAATTTTATTTGTCTACAAAAATTTGTTAAACATTACTTAAAGTAGCTAGAACAGACTTTAATTTAAGGTAAACATCGCCCAACACACAATTGCCAACTCATTAAAAAGTCCCTACACACAATACCGAAAACTTGTAACGAAAAAGTTTCACCCTAGTTAAATAAAGACATTCTTATTTCTTGTTGATAAGTTTCTTTGTAAATACGATTAACTTTCCAGTAAAAGAATTGTGTGTCTGCTGAATATTAAGGCCTAGTAAAAGTTTATTTCACGTTCTAACACGTGTACAACGAGATTAGCAATTAGGATTAATAAATTAATAATAATAATAAGGTATTAAATAACATTGTTAAGATACGTGCACATTTATAACATTTTCTGCTTTATTAAAGAGGGCTAAAATTATGCTTATCAGGGGACCTACTACGATCTCTTATAGCAGTAATATTTCAATGTTACTTTAAACATATGTATCGGAATTTCACGTTTATTATCAATTTTCGGAATTTGGGGTGATAGTGAGACCCCAAATTACCTATCAATATTATATTAATGTAACTTTGACAATTTAAGTGAAATCCTGGTTTAAAGTTTCATAGTAATATTGAAATAAGACTGTTAGATGGTCGTAGTAGGGCCCCAGATCTATATAAAGAGGTGAACGTGACCTTTTGTAGAGCTATTATACATTGAACAATTTAATCAGTATTTATGGCGATTCTAATAAAACAAATTAATTTGAACTTAAGCATAAAAAACAAAACCACATTTGGCACTTAGCTGATCCACGATTACCCGACATGATAAAGTTGTCTAATATAACATTTGTGACTCACGTATGGGGTGACCGTAGCTCATTAATATCAACGACATAAGCGTGGTATACTGTAGTGCAATTTATAGTTCCTATTTCTTACAAAGTAAAAAAAAATAATTGGACAAGAAATCGCGACGGAAATGAAAATAAAGAAACTGACCAACATAATCATAACCAATAATGTTAAGAAAGCTATGTTATATATTCTATTTTTTGTTTTTAATAAAATACAATTTGTAACAAGTGACAACCCTACAGCTACAATTCAAGTGATGGATGCAAACTCCGCAATACATTAGAGCCAGCGTGACGGCTCGATCGCTTGCTGCATACAAAATGATGTACAAGTTACAACGGAAGTACCCAAGCTCTATAAGAAAAGTATATAGATCATATTATGCAAATACAACATAAATGCGCCAATATATATTATATACTATATTATGTTATAGTAGGGAGAAGCTTTTATAAATATTATATTTTTTACATAATAGAAACAGCGCCCCGGCCGGGCTTTGCCGATACAGTTTTATATATGCTATGCCATTAAATTGCTCAGTTTTAAATACACTAAAATCTTACGAACGAAACGCAGACTATAATAAAAAAAACACATACAAATCCGTTCACTGGTTCTCGAGATTAGCCCAAACATACAAACAGAGGATTTCTTAGATTTACCTTATACTATGTGTAGATGTTGTAAGTAATGATAGATCTTTTATTTAACAAAGTAATGTTAGATTAATCTTTGAAACGGGTTATCGTCAACGGCGTTCGAGACATTCAGGTCTTCCAGAATAGAGCGTCACAAGGGTCATCATTTGTGACTTCTGGTACTTCTGTTTTTGTGCGGTGGAATTCTCTTACATTCATGTGACTTTCTTTCTTTTGAAAAAAAATTGAAATAACTATAGTATCTAAATCGCCATTATTAAGGTCTGTTATGTTAGCTCTTTATACTGAAATAGTGTATGATATGGAATCACTGAAACAGCGGTATAAACCAAAGAACGAAGGAATAAGTATACTTTAAAAAATCGATTCAGTCACATAAATAATTTTATGCGACAAGCGAATAAGGCATACATTTTAATTAGATTTAAATCGATATTAAATCACAATGCGGTATTCTGACACACGGACATGACCAACGCATCAACGGTAAGTTGGCAACGCAGATCGACTAGCGTTTCGTAGCATGGAACCATAGACTATACAAAATGGACCCGCCTTATGTGCAATTTTCTATACAGATT
>DWQD01000026.1:0-12780 GCA_018252415.1 Jalmenus evagoras | reverse complement strand
AATATGTATTTATATAAATTTCTTAAATATATTTCCGTTTTCTGGTACTACTCATAACAGAAGTTCTACTTCAACACGTTATCATCCACTGTGGATCTCTCTTAATGAACATCAAAACACAAGTTGACTTTCTTTGAAAGGATTTGCTCATAATGGCTACGGTGAGCTCGCGGGTTGGCAATTGCAAAATCAAATCTAGTATAGGTACTAGCGACGTTGCTGCCCGTCACCAATACCATGTATCTACTTAGCTACTCAGATGGTGATACCACCATCATTCGGTGCGACCAACTTTTCATATCCAGGTCTATCTCACTATCACTATCTGTCTGCACTGCCCAATCAGTCTAGTTTTGAGGTGGAGAGGTTCACCTTAAAAAATATGTATGTTATAGGTTATGTACCTATCAGAATACAACTTTTTACTCACATTAGTAATACCAATTCTTATCATTAATAGGATTAAGCCCTGTACAAGCACATTAAAAACAAGAATTTATAATGCATTTGTTTTACAACTTACCATTAGCCATGTTTGTAGCAAAACAAACAAGTTAATAAAAAGTGTAATGGCACTACATGTTCACTATTAGTATATCTACGAATGAGCAGCGCTTAATCAAGTGATAATCAGCGTGGACAGGAATCCTGACAAATTAATTAGTTACAGAGAAACAGATTCAAAGACCATGCATATACAAAAGATAACCAATATCAACCTAATGGATTCCCGAGTTACGCCAAGTAAGCTCGTATTTAAATCTAAAGATATTTAAACACATCGCCCTCGCGCTCTCCATAAATAAAATAAATACAAATATTCTCACGAAAACGAGTAACTCGAAAGCGTTCATTTACATTTGTGAATGTAATAAATGGGCCATCTTATAAATACAAAATTAATTTAAGCTAGGAATAGATCGTCGAGTTTAATTTCAGAAAATTAATTGCACTTGAATAACCTAGAAACATTTTGTGAGATATAAAATTGCCTACTGGAATGTTTGTAGACGGATATTAAAAAGCAATACCAAAATGGCGTATCGAATAATAAACGCGTAGAAAAGGGCGTGTAAATCACCGTAAAGGGTTGCCACACCTGCGCACACTCGTTCTCATACGCATAATATGTGATTTACGATCGAGTATTGAACTAACAAATAAGATCATCTAAAAAATATAATAAGACGAACAAAAAGAGCTCAGCAAGACACGTCGAACTCGGGCGCGCTCCATTGGTTGAGCGAACAAAGAAATATTACTGCTTATTATATCTCCCTTTTCAAACAATATTATTTTATGCTTATTTTAAAAATAATACAGAAATTTATGAATCACTTTGATTATGCGTATCCTTTTCAATTTGAGAGCTCCTAATGAGACCATAAAGTTTATTAATAAGACATTTTGATCATGGATGGAGTACACAAATATCATGGTACTAATTATGCATTCGTTTATTTAGATTATACTTATCTAGTTTATAACATATTTTAGTGCACCATAAACAAACATAGCAAGAGTTTACAGCTCCTGACGGTCTCGGCGCACATTCGAGCCATTGTGCCTCTTATAATTTTTATTAGGGGCAATCCGTCCGCCTTGATTTACTTCTTCCCGAACTGATGGATCTTTCATTTAATTTACGATTCTACCCCAGTGTTCTGAATGTAATAAAATCTTACAAAAACAAGCAAAAATGGGTCCATCGCAAAGGACCTCTTCACAATTAATGGACGCGACCAATATAATTGAATTATCATTTATACGACCGCTTACAATTTAGAGTTCGATTATTGAGGAAACCCAGTATATTAATTAATTTCAAATATCGTCTTCTTTACTGTCTTTTTTCACCTCACCCGTAGAGTGCTAATTAACTCAAATTCTATAATCTGAGCAAATTACCTACCAACTCACAGTGTTTCCTTTGATAGTCACTTTGAAATTATGAATATTACTTATATTTTAAGAAAATATAGTAATAATAAAACCATATTTTCAGAAATCGGCATAACCTTAGATGCCACCCACTTATCATGTATTGTTTACGATTAGTATAGTCTTGTTAAAGAGGCTTGTTTTTGTATTGTTGATGTCGTTCTGTTAGGTTATGAACAAAAATCTAATTTTTCATTTATGTTATTATATGTACTTGTGTACGACTTATCGATTATCCTTGTATTTTTCACATTAGGATGAAAATAAAATTGACCATTGTTACAAATTAGGCACATTACTAAATTCACGTTTTTATGAATCCATCCAAAGATATTGTTAGTCGAATACTAACATAAAAACAAAATTAATTAGATCGACATTTTCACACATTCTTCACAGACATACTTCGCATGTTTTTGCGTATAAACAATTTTCTAATTAAAGTCAATAATAAAGTAAATGTGACAAATTTAGTGACTTTAATAACGAAGCTTAGAGTACTTCAAAATATATTAAAAATCTGCCAGCATATTATTTTTAGTGCGTTTATTATTCGTGCAAGCAACCCACCACCTCTCGTCGTCTTGACATTCTCTTGGCAAAATATCAGAGATTGTTATTATTGTAATGACTCCTCTACTCATAACAATATTGCCTTGGCAAATATTTTCATATTCACAATAAACTATAACTCAGAACGCTAATGTCAAGACCGATTCTAAAATTTCATTTTTTTTTTGCCTTTATTACATTATTATAATGCATTCATCACTATCATCAGTCCGTTATCATCCACTGTTAATATAGGATGCTTTCGAAATGAACGCGATAACAATTAAGTGAGGAATTAGCTGATAATACCTACCCTAAGTAGACGAGCTGGCAATTTTAGAGCTAGGTAGATGGCACTAGCGATGTTGCTAGCCGTCTCCATTAGTAGATACATTATCTACTATCAACTAATACATCAAATCCAGGGCTATCTTACTGCCATTATGTAACTATAGGAAAATATCACTTCGTATTGGAGTCTATTTCAATATCACTGTAAAACAAACCTATCACAAAGCTAAATTGGTTCCTCTTAGTCAGCTTTTTGTAGTATGAGCCTAAAATCTTAGGTTAGACAATTTTATATCTCCCTGGGCTAGTTTTGAGGTGTAAATGTGCTGTAAAGATTCTTACGCAGCTCCCACACGGTAGCTGCGCTCATACCATAAAACAATTGACAAACATTTAACAAAGAAACATAAAAAACGAATGACAATTAATGAGCTATATTTAGGAATGCAAAAAGTTAATTCAAGACAAAAATTTTAATTATTCCTATGTATGTCATGAGCGGGCAAACCCAACACGTTCCCGGTGCGTCTCATTTGCAAGTAACAGGACGGGTATTATAGACCCACGAAGGCAATAAGATAAAAAGACGCTCAATAAGGCGCGATCACAGGCAAAAATGAAATAAATTGCCGGCGAATAAGAGTGCTGTGTGCAATTGAGGCGAACACGGTTGCTCATTAGACCGGCGACGCTACCGCGGGAATCACGGCCTCTGTCCCGCCGCTGCGCCACGGACATATTACTTAACAATACCAATAAATATTTTCATTCCACAAATTCAAACGTTTGACTCATCACAAAAACAAATTCTTAGAACATACACGCTGAGTTTTATGGCTATTTGACAATAACCTAGCCCTTTTGCAGAAATGTTGTTAAATCGTCGAACATTAGCATAACAATGATAGTGTTTCAGAATAACAAATGCTTGTACAAATGCGATGCCACTTTCGCTTATTACAAAGGGTCGTTTTTGAATTATTTAAATGTTGCTATTATAGAACATTTAAATATTATATAATAGATGATATATAAATGGTTCAAAACCGCAGGCTGCATAGAACAATGTATTGACAGCAGGAGCCACCGGAGCACGTCGTGACAGAACAAAAACTTATTTCTCTCGGACATGAAATCGAAACCGAAGAATAATGGGAGGAATGTCGCAGTTTGCATACGGCGGAAAATTAAAAGATTTTTACTTTTACTAAACGACAGCGTATAGAAGTCATTGGAGTTGCTTTGAAATGATTTCGGTTTATGTTTATAACATAAAGTTCTCATAATATTTCTACATAGTATAAAGTAGAGTTGGGAAATCCTCTGTCTATATGTTCGGGCTAATCTCGAGAACCACTGAACAGATTTGTATGCGTTTTTTTCTATTATGGTTTGCGTTTCTTCCGAAAAATTTTAGTGTATCAAAACTTGCCCTAGCATATTATATAGGAGCTGAGCAATAACGGATGTACCGGGCGAAGCCGGGTCGGGACGCTAGTATATGTCTAAAATAACAAATAATATCATACAAATAATTGGGTGTACATTTTATGAGATTTTTGAACACCAACGACAACCTCTGTTTGTAATGAAGGTGACTTGCATTTTTGTAAAGGAAACGGCGTCAGTACGCTCAGCTGTTAGAATATACATATTCGTTGAAGTTGTGCTGGCACTCTATTAAGACATATTACATTATTATCCTAGATACATAGACAATACAATTACAAATCTAATATGAACGTCAAGCAACAATATTATGTAGCTATTATATCTCTATCACGCTGTAAACTTCAATCATAAATATCTGCCGATGGCGGGGCGCCAAACTGCGACCTCCAGAGCGTAAAATCAAAATCAATTTTTTTTTATTCAATTCAACATCTAAATAAGATACTGTAACAAACTGTTACAGTATCTTATTGAACGTCAAAACAATTTACCACCGGTTTGCAAGCCCTAGCCCAGACTTGAGAACCGACGAAAGAAACTCAGCGAGTCTGAATTTTGGTAATGGCCTGTCTCTTGCACTGCAAAACTTGACCACTGCAAAAGAAGTATGATTTTTATGAGATAGATCTTTAACATTATGGGTGATCGTCAATATCAATATCGTCAACGATACAGCAAAGGTATTATTATTCATAAAAATTATATTATTAAAAAAAAATTAATTCGACTCCATTATTTTATGTGGAGGTAACGAGGGTGGTAGACAGCCGAGCGAAGTCTACGTCACACGTCTCTACGCACCATTTGCATGCACCCGAGCGCATCCCGTCGCATCCCGGTGCATCCCGCCTGTTCCCGCCACAACAGAAATAGTATAATGTCATATCAAATGTCTAAAGACGCGTGCCATGTTACGTTGCCCTCCTAATATTATATGACACAAAACGACAGATATTTCAATGAAACAAAAGATGAATGGCAATTTTACTTACACAACACTAAAGAAAAGAAAGAAAGAAGAATAGAAAATAAAAAGAAATAGAATAGAAAGTTATTCTTCTAAGCATGGCTTATCCGCCAACTAGCATTCCGGTCCGGCTTCGCCCAGTAGAGTTTTATATATGCTAGGGCAAGTTTTAATACACTAAAATCTTCCGGAAGGAACGCGGACCATAATAGCAAAATTGTATACAAATCCGTTCTGTGTTTCTCAAGATTATCCCGAACATACAGGCAGAGGATTTCCCAACATTATACTATGTATAGATCTAATTTGGCTAGTTGACTCGTGCGAATACTTCGCAAAATAAAATGTCGGTTAAACGTATTTTTTTAATGTAAACATTAGTTTTAAGATGATAACTTATTTTTTGCTATTAGAAAGAAAAATAATCTTCAGAATGGCATATCAAACATTAACTTTGATACATTATTAAGGGAGATATTTTAATCCGACAAAAAACATCTTTGATGAATAATTATACAGATAATAATTAAACGGAATGAATACTTCATCATCATCAGCCCGTCATCGTCCGTTATTAAACAAGCCTCAATGAAAGCCAAAACAAGCGCGTCGCTATTACGATGAATTTTACCTAAGAAAAAAATTAATAACTAGGCATAGTCGTTCTTTACTGAACTAAATCCATCTCCAAGAATAAATAAAAATGTTTCATTTAATAAATAAAAGATATCAATAAAATTTTAATAGTGTAAATTTAAAATAGTTCACCAAAAAGCAGGTAAAATAAAGTCCAGAACATTAACATTTTCGTTCGCCATAAATGATCAACTATAATGTTACTTCTAGATAAGGTTGTCGCATTTTATAGCACTGTTAACCTTAAACTATCTATTAAAAGCATTTGAGAAAATAATATAGTTAACAATGTTGAATTATACTACAGTTTTTTTTGTGTCGTGTAGGAGGTAGAAGCGTAATTCTCGTACACCAAAATCAGTCCTAAGCAGGGCTGTCAACCTGAAGCGAGGTGCCTATCGTACCAGGGCCGTACAATTATCGTACATTGGCGAAAAATTTACGTACCTTAGCGATTTTGATATACAACAACCATTATTCCAAGTGCTCATCACTTGGAATATTCATATTTCATAAGTTATTGAACATGTTATATTTGCCAACTTTATTGTTTTCATAATAATAAGATAAAAATAAAGCATCATAAATCTTAAATATTTTGAAAAACTTAAACCTTTAATATTATTTTCATAAATATAAGTTTCTATTAAATTCTCAAAAATTTACTTTTGTGCCTGGTCACACCTAAATAGTGTTGTCATAAAAATAACACCCGTAGAGCAAGTTAAATTTTTTGCAAATATCGTAATAAATTTGGTACTCAGTTTTCAAAGGGTTTGTTTCAAGTCCCGTAAAGGGTAACTTCTCATGCCCATCATCTTCAAAACGGATCAATTGTTCAGTTGCATATCGCCATAAATCAATAACTTGAATAGAGGTCCTCTTACAACACTGAATCATTACACAAATATATTCTTCTATTTGTACACGTACCACAGACCTTTTGTAAAATTCTTGAATTATTACATTTTTAGGATACAAAATTTGCGAAGGTTTTTTGCAAAAAGAAAGGCTTTTGCCATAAACACCCGCGTGTGTGTGATGCTTTTGATTTATTATTCTTAAGAATAGAATAAAACAATAAAAAAGTATGAAATAAAAAACTACTTAATGTACCCTTACAAGTTGCTACTTTCACAGCAGCAACAGCCCTTTTTCGCTTAGAATTGTTGCCTAATAATAACATGAAGTAAAATATTATGTTCTTCATTGGCAATATTATAAATTATATTACTCCGTTAACTACAAAGAATTACTTTATAACAAAAGTGACCACTAATTACCGAGTGTCTATGGTCCACCTAAGGCGATAAATAAGCCTATTATTAAAAATAGAAAATAAAAATATCATAGCATCACTAGAACTTCATTTAAACATAATATTGATACATGTGCATATTAATATTTCACAATTAAAAAATGAAATACTTTATTCATAGCTTTACGTGTAACGAAAATCAAGAGAGAAAGTAAACAAAATAAAACCTGACTAAAATTTATAAAAGTGCTATCAGATCTTATACGCCTTAAGCAACAGTTTGAGTCCTTTTGCAGTAAATAATATATTTATTTAGACAATTGGTTATGGACATTATTATTACATAGCTACTGTCGTGCAACGATACACGCATAATCTAACCCCGTCCTTGCCATATTCGGCCGAATGGTCGACTAAGCGGTACTAATAGTTGTTATTTACGACAATAATTACGGAACGCAAAACGTATTAATTGTTACAATTGTAATTCTAGAAACGAACTTATTATTATAAATAAAGATTGTCGTAATCAATCGCTGGAAATGTTAAGAAATTTCAAAAAATGTCATACAAATCATTAATTTTCTGATATAAAAAAAAATTCAAAAAATGAAAGCTGCATATAGTCGCGTCAAAAGGTACGACATTTGTACTTTGTATCTATGCGCCAATGTCTCTCTGTTGCCATATCGAGTTCGGAATCAGTCCTCCGCATCAAGAAGCCCGAGAAGAGGTTCTGTTAATCTGTGTAATAGTGTCGATTGCACTTATTTTTTGATGAAAATTGACATAGTTCCTACAAATATTTAATAATTATTAGTAACAACTAGCTAACCGTGCAAATACTTTTCAAAATAAAATATCGATAAAATGTATTTTTTATAAGAAAACGTTAATTTTAAGATAACAACTTTTTTTTGTAATTAGGGAAATAAATTAACCTTTAAAATGGCGTCTCAAATATTAACTTTGATACAGTATTAATATTTTATACCGACAAAAATCTTTTCAAAAATAATATAATTATAGAGATAATTTTAATATAAATAAAAGCTGGCATTGATATTTTAAATAGACATTTAGCTGAATTGCGACAATTAACGTTCATTTCACAATTGGTTAAAAGGATTAAATGTTTGCGGTGTTAGACTGTAACTGGATGCAGATATGTTTGCAAAGCATAACATTGTTCGGTTGGAAGAGTGATTGAGCGGGTCAGAGCCGGGGTCAGCGGCGCCATGCGTCATCGCTAACGACGACAAATGACGTGACGTGACGCGACTCAAAATATCCGGGGCTGCGTCACTGATCTATCTCGCACCGTGTTCTATTTTTAAATATAATAGAATCAATAACATTAGCATCTTTTTGAATAACGTTTGTATAGGTGAAAAGTTAGCTGTGTGGGTGACATAAGAATCTTCCCACAACAAAACTAGCCTAGGTAGACGAAAGTCGACGAACGGATATTAGTTTCATACATCCAACAAGAGGCCATAATGACTGACAGTAAGATACTCGAATACAAGGCAAAATATTATGTCAGGACTGTTTCTTGGTATCTTGGGACTGTAACTTGTTGGTGAGATAGACCTAGTCATGAAGCGATGGTTACACCAGATGATGGTGGTATAAGCCTCCGAAATTGGCTAAATAAATACAGATCATTGATGACCGGAAAGCAGTGTCTTTAATGTGATCAGTTTAACACTGCAATTACCAACCCGCCTGCTGAGCGAGGAAACAATGAACATTTGCCCAAATGAAAGTTAACATTTGTGTTCGTTCGCTGAAAGAGGACTATAACGGGTTAATGATAATGAAGAAAAGTTATAATTAAATAGATAACTAACTAAGGATTAATGACGGCCAGAAGCGTATGTTACACTGCATAGTATCGACGACAGGTATGTTAAAAGAATAGAATACGTTTTTTAGTGAGCAGGAGGAAAATGTCATTCTTCACTACCATTTATTAAGTTAAACGCTTCCTTTTGCTCATGACACATTATTTTTAGATCTAGATACCTACATATTTAGCAGAGAATAGATTTTGAAATAGATTCAAATAAAATTATTACAAAATATTTCCGAATATAAATTAGCATTTATCTCAGGAAAAACATAAAATACACAATAATGATTTGTACAAACAGATTAAATATACAATGTGCGGATGATGTGATTCCCACAGAGATTTAGAATTGTGACGGAGCCGGCTGCACGCGTCTCAAAAATAGCACACATTTGTCGAAAAATAAAATTTTCCCCAAAATAGACGGAAATATACAAAAATGTGAAGCAGAGCGAGGGGCGAACGTGCTGGCGTGCCGTAATGTGCGCCCCTAATTAAAATGTTAAAAACCGACTGCTTCTGAAAAAACGTCAATTTTGAAGAGAAATGTACCGTTTAAAGGATCTTTACGTGTATCATTTTTATACATTTTAAGCAGCGAGTAACGAATTGCTTGCATGTTTCGTTGAAACTATTTTCTGACATTCATTATTTCGTTCCTCTTCCAAAATAACATAACACAAGAATAAACATTATATATCTAAGTGTTATTATTTCACGAAATTTAGCAGCAATTCTGTGTTCATTGGTTCATTTAGAATATATTGTTAACGCGTACACAAAATGAAACAATGTTTGCCTAGGTAGGAAATTTGAAATTCAGACAGCGAACGAATTGATTAATCTAGCCGTTAAAGCGATATGCAGATCAACATCGACATTCATTACCTAATTAAAATCGCAAGCCCCTTCCGCTCGCTACATTTCTCCATCGCACTGCCAATAAATTTCATCCGCCAGTCGCCCCATAACGATAACCAGTTCCTCGGGAACTATCGTTCAATCTGCCGTCGATGCCGTATGTTGATCCGGTCGTGTACCCGCCGCTCTTTGCGGACGAGCCTGTCGATTCCTATGTATTATTTAGTATCGTCACTAGAGTGAGTGCAGCGCGACACAAAGTATTTTGAATGTGTGTCTTAACGCACACACAGTGACACGCGCGAATGTCTCGAGCCACGTCAGCCCACAGATAACGAGCTCACATATTCATAAAGAATAAAGAATTATCCAACAACGGCAACAGCATCTACTCCGTGTCCCCTCCTCCCCTTACAATTGTAATGCTCTCATTCACACTTTACAGTCGATCTCGATCTATCCGTTTCCCTCTTAGAACCCATTAAGGCCAGCTTACACGGCGCCTTGTTGAAATTGGAATATCGACTTTAATTTATTCGGTAGAAGAAATAATTCATTTTTAATCTCAATCTGTTCATGAAACCCTTTAGCTTCTTACGATCACAATCAAATAGCTTGAAAACGATAGTTGGAGTCTGTTATAACGAGCTGATTTAATTCTTATAACATTGCTAGAAAGCTTCATTTGGAAACGAAACCGGTCATGACAAAAGACGTATATGATAAAGGCGCGATCCCGGGTCCAACCCTTCAGACAGCATCTTTATGGCCGACACATTTGATTCGAAAACTTGTTATGCTTCGGCTCAAATAAATTATAACGAGAAATTGTAATCATTAAATGGATATATTTAATGTGTGTAGACATACAGCTTCAACCATTAACGGCAGGCTAAGCGCGCCCAGTCGAGCCCTATCTCTTACATGAAAGCTTGCTCCCCGGAGATACAGTGCAAATCTTTTTGACCTTTGTCGCTACTTAGTATTGCAATCGTGCCATATTTAAATGGGAGGTACACAAACATTAAACATATATATTTTCTTATCTCGTTTTATCTTAACTTTTTGAAATAATTCCAGAAACTAAGGTGTTATTTTTTAATCACATTATATTTTATGGAGAAATTCTTATAATATTATAAGTCGTTTCTAAACTTAGCATGCCGATGCACGACTTAAGTAAACTGAATCTGTAGCTGAAAATATTTGTAATACTAGGTTTTATGGCAGATGTATTTCATGATGATATGGAGATAGACTCGAGCGTAAACAAGTAGTTGTTTTGCATGATGGTGGAATAACCATCTGACACCAGCTAATTAGCTCCTCCGTGGATTGGCGACGAACTACAGCGCGTGTCACCTACTTAAACACTATGATTTAGTGATTATTGAGCGAGGTCCATATCCAACTTGATGATAATGATGATGACGTACTAATATAAATCCACATTTTGAACCTTTCCGGAACGATACTACGCATTTAACTATTGCGCTAGAAAGGCTATTATATAATACATAATGTCTAAAAGTCTACCCAACAATAAAAAATTTGGAACCGAACCCGATGATTAATAAAATTTAAACCAACGATGTGTTGACTAAAAAAAGAAAAGTAAAGACGCGATGAAATAAAATTTTATATAGTGATCGTTAACGCGACCCGTGTCCAATATTAAATGGGCATCGGTGATGAAGTAAAAATTAAACACAAACATAAACAGAGGAACAAACTTTGATTCAGTACTGAATCTTTCACACCGTTTCCACAATCAATGAAATTTGATATTTTATAGTCGATCGTAGGCGTTCCATTGTTAAAAACTAAAAAGCTAGTTGTTTATGATACGGACATGTATTGCCGATTTACATTTTTTTTATATAGAAGAGGGGGCAAACGGGCAGACGGCTTACCTGATCGTAAGTGATTACCGACGCCCATAGATATCTTCAACACCAGAGGGCTTGCAGGTGCATTGCCGGCCTTTGAGGAAAGAATATGCTCTTTTCTTATATAAGTATATAATATTTATTCTGTTATTTGACTAAAACTTAGAATTTTTAAATTATTATTAAACATAGCACAAATAAAAAAATGTCTTACTATGTGGTTTTATCTATATTATTGAAAAAAAGTCGTAAACATAAATATTTTATTTTCTTCTTTATTGCCTTGTATTTAAAATGTGTAATAAAATCATTTAATTACTATAGTGTAGTTTATTAAAAACCCGTTTCGCGTGTCACTAAATTTAAAAGAAAACCTATGTTACGATTAGAAAAATTACCGGAAGCGAGATCTTTAGATGTATGATTTCCGCGGCGTAATAACGCACATAAATTATATTGTGCAATTACAGGATAAATTACTTATTTTATACAATCTAATTACTAAATTATTCGTTGTCTATTATAAATGTGGGTGTCTTGTATTAAAAGCTTTTTTTTTACTTAAATTATGCATAATTATCGTTATAAAATGTGTAAGAAAATACTCGAATGAAACAGGATTTGGAATGAAAAGGTATAAATTAGAAGTTAAGTTATGAGCGGACCGATCTAACAACATGAATGAAACCGCACTCCTCACCCCTCGCCGCCGTAGCGACCGCGTGTGGCCTTACCATTGCCGTAACAGGGCCGCACTTGAAACCCTACTGTACCAGCCATTAGACAAACAAGTCTGATAAATATAGCATATATGTAACATTCAACAACATAATTAGTAACAACGATGTTTTCAACAGATTATATGTCGAAAATTTGTTTTCGTCATTACATCTTTAGATTGAACTTGGCCTGAAGGAGATGATGTTCTAATCTAGTTGAAATCCGACTAACTTTATATCTTTCTTAATTATACGAAAACTTTATTTTTCAATGCTTTTTAGGAAAAAAAACATGTTTTTAATTTAACTTTTATGAAATTATTTTAAATCGAAACTAATGATAAAAGCAACTGAAAACA
>DWQD01000025.1:0-12834 GCA_018252415.1 Jalmenus evagoras | reverse complement strand
AATTCAAAATCTAATTAATGGAAGTTAAGAAGATTTATCCCGAGTAACTTATAGGTGGTATGAAGTATGCCGGGTCAGCTAGTTAGAAATAAAACTCTCTCGATAAATGCAAAAACATCCGATCTCAGACTACTCGCACTCAACGTCATCTATTCTATCTAGTTATTGTCAGTCAGCACTACGTCTTCTGAAACGCAACCTCCATTCCAGAACTTTATTGGACCACCGCCCATCACTTTTTAACCGACTTCCGAAAAGGAGGAGGTTCTATGTTCGGCCGTATGTTTTTTTTTTATGTTTCATAATACATTTTATTATACACAGTTTTCTTAATATAATTGTACCTTTTTATTTTTAATTATAAAGTCCTGATGGTTTTCTTTATTACTTTAATAACTTTATTTTATATAACGTCACTGTAAAATAGATTACATAATCATTTTTGAGTAAATATTGGAAAGTATGAAATCACTGTTTATTTTACATGGAGAAGTCAGTCATGCTTGCACAGATAAATGAATTTCAATGAAAATTACACGATTTTATTTCATTTCATTCCATTTCGGATTAATACATAGTGAATATACGATTGGGCTCAGGTCATACGTACAGCGTACTCAAATATCCGATAATTAAAAGCGAATGTAGTACGACATGTTTGGTTCTGCATTCTACTGAATAATAAACGTAGATAGAAACACGCGGGATTTTAAACAAAATGAAAACCTGTTTAGCACTCCATTTTTATAAATGTAAAAATAGGTATGAATATTTTTTTTTTTAATCAAATGTATATAAAACTTATCTTAAAAATATTTGGAATAGGTTTTAATATTTTATTAGCCTTTAGTTTAGTAATAAGACAAGCAAGACTTCATAGTATTGATAACGTTCAAGATTTCTACAGTTTTCGTCATCATCATCATTAGCCCGCTATAGTCTACTTTTGTAAATCTCAATTGGATTGTTTGAACTTAGAACTACACGTCAAAATAAACACATGTATTTTAGGGATTAAAACTTGCAGACCGATTAGACATTAGATGTCATGTAGATTTATCAGCAAGGCTGCTGTCTCTCAACGTAGCAGTATTTATCAACTTTCTTTTGACTGATATCCTGCCGTCATTCATTGGTGACTGATTGCTCTTTATAAGGGGATGACTTTACTGTCATCGTACGACAGATCAAGATCAAGCAAACAGTAGGGTCGTAACATCCCTGTACCTACTGTTTACTGTATCTGTAATCTTAGGCATTCACACTTGGTCTGGCTTTTCTAAATCTCAATATTCTGCAAAGTCTTACTTTTCTGCAAAACTGAAAGTCGACAACGCACGCTGTTTCACTAGTATGGATGTTTCTAGGCGGCTCAGATTAATTACTTACCATCACTGACCCTCGTCATTGTGTGCTTCTTTTGTATTAAAAAAAAGATAAAGGCTAATTCTTCTTAGCACTACATACTCAACTAAACTACTACTTGGTCAATTTCACTGGACACAGTCGGGTATAGTAATTATTGGGCAGTAGTAGTTAGAACAACACTTGATATCATAACTTTTGCAAAAATACAATATGAATGGTTTGTATTTTTTATAAAGCAGTCTTTTATCTGTAAAAATAACATTATTTTTTAATTTATTGTGTATTCATTCATTTTCAGCAATCATTTGAATGGTTCTACAAAACTTTAAAATTGGAATTTTATTTAATGATCAAAATATTGATATTTCAAGTATTAAATCACAAAACTTATTTCATTTGCCTATTATAAAACATGGATAATTTTATTTACTCTTGATAAATACTATAACTACAATATTACAGTTTATTACTTTCTGAGTTTCACTGTCGTCAGACAGTACACTATCTCTGTGTTACGAAATAATTACTAACAATAAGAACGGGTTCGAACAAAATATATTATTATCTGTTTATTGTTTAAATAAACGTACATACCATGATATTGAACCCCGTACTCTTTTGGTTCCACATAGAATAGACAGGCTAAGTTTTATTGCCCTAACTTTCACGTGCTTAACCTTGAACCACAAAAATTAACTGAAGGAAAAGATTTAACTTATACGTACATTAGAAATAATATTTATAATAATATTTTTGTCACAGGTTTTTGAGCGTCAAGAAATGGTTATTACGGAAAAAGCATCAGATTGAACTCGCTCGAAAACGTGGATGGAAAGGCTACTGGGTGTGTTTGAAGGGCACAACGTTACTATTCTACCCCTGCGACTCCCGGGAAGGTCGATCAGTTGAAGCTGCACCAAAACATTTAATCATCGTTGATGGAGCAATCATGCAACCAATACCGGAACATCCTAAGCGAGATTACATATTCTGTTTGAGCACAGCGTTCGGTGATGCGTACCTCTTCCAAGCTCCTTGTCAGGTACATACTACTTCATATCACTAAGTAATAAATTAATATTGAAATTTAAAGTAAAGATATATTGTACGGATTTACTAGTATAAGTACGTCTACTAACTTCAGAGTTTATATACTTTTAAAGTTTTCCTCATATTTTTAACAGTGTATATTGTTTTTGTTCAGGTGGAACTTGAGAATTGGGTGAACAGCATACACAGTGCATGCGCCGCTGCTTTCGCTCGACATCGTGGCAAAACTGGCACACTGCATCTCCTACAGGAAGAAATTTATAGACTCGAAAAAGCTATCGAATCTGTAAGTAGACATAGTATACCATATATTCATAATTTACAAAAAAATCAACACGTAGCATCTAAATGGATAGCCGGAGAGTACACTACTCCCCCCTCCCCCTTTGAACGTCAAAAAACTAAAGTTGACGTTTAGTGTAAAAAAAAATTGCTCATACATGCCACACTGAGTCTGGTTGGTTGACAGATCCCAGTAAATCTATTAAGGAGCTAGTAGTAAATATGTTGCATTCAAAAAGATAATACACATACCACGCACATTAATTTTGTTTAATTTATTATACAACGATCACTATCTTATCATAATGCAGTATATTTTTACTATTCAGTTATCTCATAAATAACACGAAGGTGTGATCTCACAAAATAACGCACAACACACACAAAATAATAGCACAAATACGCTAATAACAGTTAATGCAGCTTATCAAATAAATCGATAACATAATACGCTTTAGTCAGAATAATGCAATGCACAATATTCGTACTAAGTATGTGTGGTGATGGAGTGTGGTCTGTAGCGTTCTTCTCGTTCATCTCGTGCAAATCGAGCCAATTTCTAAACCGCACAGCCTGACCACAACACGCATCAAAGCATTGCGGCTAACTCCGACAACATGTTTACTGTGAATAAACACGAATATGTGTTGAAATTCCTATCATTTCAAACCTTTGTGTAACAGATTAATAAGATTTATTGTATTCTAACTTTTAAATATTGTAGCACGAATCGGGAATAGGGAATTGCCATAATTACAAGATAAGTTTTCCACTGAGCATAGCAGTTAAAACAATGGCACAACCAACAATCTTAAAGTTCTAAAAGCGTTATAGTCTCTAGTTCAAATAAACATTGTACGGTTATTATTATAGCGTTAATGATTCGTTAGAATGTTATACTTTTGAAACGACGTTTTTGCCTATATAATGACTGTCATATTCAGTTTTATCTACTGATTTCAATTTTGCAGGACATCAGTTTTTTTAAAAACCTTAAAACAGTCAGCATACTTTATGGTATTCTTTCACAAATCACAATAGTACTAAAGAAGTTTTTACGTAAGAAAAATTAATACCAAACCTATCTTACATGAAATAACAGCTGGGCATTAAAAGTTATAACAAGTTATTTAACATGTTATTTGCCCGCCTCATTACGTAGACATCAACAGTTACAACGTGTTATTTAACATGTTATTTGCTTCTACATGAAATACATTAAAGCCGTCAATAATAGAGTTATGTGCGCGTATGAAATGTAGTGGTAACGATACACATAGTTTATCACGGGGACAGTGATCTCAGGCAGGTGGCACGCGCTCATTAATATTCATAGCTCACCTCGTGCCCCACTGTTTTAGACCGCGCGACGACATGCAGGAAAATTGTGTCATAGATACATACTCATTTACATCACACTACTAATCAGCACTACATTTACAAACGAGTAATTTGTATTTCGCTAATCGTAACATTTATAGTACTAATATCATTATTGGTGTATAGAATCAGACGTTAATTTGTGAAAATTCATGACACATAAACGGTAAATATTACTTAGTAATATCCCGTAGGCTGCGCATGCAAAAATATTCTTGTTTGTTACAACTACAGTTTTTATTGGAAAAAAAATATTTTCTAACGTACACAAATATTAATACCAATAGTTATACACACAAAAATAAAAAGACAATCGCAGTAGCGAAGTAGATTTACCGTAGGTGCTGCTGTCTGTCAACGGCATTTATATTTTGGGTATCTCTCCATTAGTTGGTTGTAACTGATTACACTTAGTATCTGAATCCACCTTACTCTCACTGTAAGTCCAGCAAATATCCTAAAAAGACATCAAACAGGTGGTGGGATTCTCACATCCTTGCACCTACTTATTGTATATTTGAATGCAATTTATTATTGCATCTTTAATTGCTATTAATTAATGAATAATATTATGGAATATTGAGTAAAAAAAGAATTTTCAAATAAATTCTTTATGAGAAATATATTTTTCTTTTACCTACTTTCTTTTATTTCCATATGAGTGAAAACCAATTTTTCTGTGAACGTAATAGGATCATAAGCTGAAGCACATGGCTGATTTGCAACAGTCTGTAGTATCTGATCCGGAAACAAGAGCACAATTAGCAGTGCAAATGTTGCAATGGGAAGAGAATCTCGAGCGTTTACATTGTGAACAATTCCGCCTACGTTGCTACATGGCCAGCCTACAAAGTGGAGAATTACCGAACCCTAAGGTAAGAACGGTCCTGATTCTAACATTCACCCAATTATCTCACTAATAATTTTATGTTAATGTTTTTGGATATTAATTATTATCTATACATAGTATAAAGTATAGTTGGAAATCCTCTGTCTGTATGTTCAGTCTAATCTCGAGAATTTGAATTTGTATACGGTTTTTTTTCTTTTATGGTCTACGTTTTTTCCAGAAGATTTCAGTATTAAAACTTGTCTAGTATATATATAAAACTATACCGGGCGAAACCGGGCCAGGACACTAGTTTTATATAAAACGTCATTCTTATTATTATTTTTTATGTAATACGTTAATTTGGTTCAATTTATAAATATTTATTGTAGCTTCATTTATAATTAGTTTTTCACTTTAATAATGGATTTGTAACGTACAAAATTATTTGCTGATTATTTTGCCAAATCCATTGGATGAATCATGGTTATCGGATTAAATCATTGATAACAATTTAATTTGATTTAGAATGCGATATAATTGAAAATTGTGAACTATAATATATGAAAATGCATGGACTCTTACTCGTAATATGAAATATAATTTACAATTAGAAATAATTAATACTTGGTAGTAAATACTCGCGTATGTATGTACTATATGTATGTGACATATCGAAATAATGGTATTACTGTAGCAAAACTATGTGTGGTCCTAAAACTTAAATTGTAAATAAATAGAGGATAGTTTCGAGTATTTATGTTTTAATTATCTAAACAAATTTAGATTAGTGCAAAACTTGACCCTGAAGTCGAATTTACCTCATCGCCTTATTATTTTAAGAATGAAAAAGTAACATTCTTAAAGATAATATTAAAATAATACCTAATCTAATTACAAGAACAAGTATAACGTTACATGCAAGATTTAAATATTTCGTGTCAACGTAAAAAGGGCAAGTCGTCGCAAGTGAAAATGTGATAGTAATACCAAGTTATTTTATGAGACTGATAGAAAAAGACATTTGCTATATCACTGAGCAAATTGACAGATTCGTTGACCGGGCATAGAGCACGTATGGCGGGATATCTGTTACGCCGACCCACATCACACCCTTACAAACTATCATGTAACAATTGAAATATATATATTGTTACAATGCATATACGTTTTGGCTTCCGTGATTTGAAAGCTTCATTCAAAACGCAATAATTGGTTTCTCCGTTAACAATCACTATTTGGAATATTAGATCCTGTAGTGCATATATGTTTCGTTTGGATCAGATAGCTTTATCCTTTTGTTTCAACAGTTAGTATTATTTATTTACTTATTTAACAATTTATGTACACGCAATAATACAATTAAAAAATTAAGCTACAAGATAAGTGCTTGTACAAAGGTATTATTATGGACACAAAACATTTAAGTGCCTAAAATTACATAAAATATAAAATTTCTAAAACCGCGTCCTTTTAAACAATAGGATTACTGTTTTGAGTAGATACATGTTAATTTACGTGTATATAAATTTGTACAAAGTTGTACCGGTAGCAAGTTTAATCAGCAGGAGTGCTTAAAATTTCCATAATATTTTATCAAGTATAATACAAGCACAAAACAACTTAATTTATGCGTTTTGAAGGTACTTTATAAAAGATGTTTGCAGTGTCATCGCTTAGTGTAATGAATTAATTCTAAGCCCTGTTTCAGTCGTTGCTGACACATGTCTCTCGGGGCACCAAGAGTACTTTGAATAAATTGGGTGTATTCACGGTGTCGTCGTTCCATGCGTTCATATGTGCTCGCTCGCCATCTCTGCTTAATAATCTGCTAGCGGGCCGTGGTGCGACTAAACGAAGAGCGCCCAATCTCTCCAGATCTAATTCAGGATCCAGTCGAAGGTCTATGCAGGTTTGTACAAGTACATATTTATGATTATACTTAATGACTATTATAACCATTCAGTTTTATAATTAAAATAAGGGAATATATGAGGTGCATATTTACTGAATAGTTAAAAGCATTAAAAGGGAGATGAGTGAAGAGTTACTCTCACATCTTCTTAATGGGGATGTTCAGTCTACAAAATCTAAGAAAATTAAAAAGGAGAGTATTATTCAAATATCTAATAGCTATTTAATTTGTTATTCATACAAGTTATTAATAATATTATATCTTCATATTAACATAATATTATAACTTATAGGAAAGCGTTATTGTTATTTATATCTTAGCTACTTTTTTCTACTAAAGTCTAACATAGCCAGATACACACAAATATAGACTACGTTTTTTCAAAAAAAAGAGGATTTTTATCCAATTTACACCCTCGTATTTCTCGGATCATATAAGTAATTTTGGGTTTGTTCTGCCCAGAAACAGCTAGGGAGCGTAATTAGGTGTTATTTACGACTCTTTCTGTTCTCCACTGATTTAATCAGTTTCGGGTCCAAGTAAGTTTTATTAGACCCTGACAACAAAATCGAATATACGAGGATTAGTGTTTGGTCGCCGTATTTGATTTATACGCTGTTAAAGCTTAAAAGTGTACGTGATGGACAAAAGTTTAAAAACAACTAGTGAGTACAATAACGCGCGCCTTATGACGGATTAAATATTTTTCGCTGAGAATAAAATAAGATTTCTTTGAAACTCATATACAATATATAGACATACTCATATTATTTTAAGTTTGCAATTACTTAAAGAGAAAATAGAATGTTTCATATAAAATGAATAGATTAATTATTAAAATATATTATTTTACCTATATTAATTATAAAGTCTTAATTCGGATAGTATACAGGTTATTTTTTCAACTGTAGCGTTGCTACATCGAGAAATAAGATTCCATTTCCTTTAAAAATCTAATGTACTTAAATATTTAAAAGAATCGTCTAAACAACTCCCATATTACACAAAAAATCTTATAGAGCCATGTTTAGCGATTGTCGACTTAATTCCTACGATACTTAAGGTTAAAAATGTAATTTTGCTTTGTGCTCTCTTAAAACTGACTGCTTATGTACACCGTCACGAAAAACATCTATTAGTCTATTAGACGTCCGTACTCCGTCGCCAACGGCTAGTCATTACACATTTTATCCTTGTTGCCGGCACAAATTACAAGAAAGGTTAGATTAAGTAAAGCACCCGTTTTTTTATAAAAAATTCTAAATAACGGTAATTATCTTTTCTTTTCGTTGCCGTTTTCTAACACTGAAAAATTTTATGTATTCTAATTCTAAAATATAGTTTATTTTAAACGTTACTTTAAAAATATTACGATAACTATAATATGATTTTCAAATACAAAAAGAAACATTTGCACATTTTCAACGCAATTTTAAATCAATGAAAATCATGAGAGTGATAAAGTAGTTCCCAATCTAAATCATACAATATCCATATTAACTAAATTAACGAGATATCTAATCCCTTGTCAAATTGTAACAAACTTTTCCGCTTATCTTTATTATTGGAACCCTTTAGGTAAATTAGAGATTCAGCGCAAAAACGAAATCGCTTATATTGTAAATCATGAATTAGTTTTATGATGAGAATTCTCATTGTCAGCATAGCTACCGTTAATCTCAATAGATATATTATTTCTCAAAGATGTTTTTTGTCGGTATAAAATATCTTCCTTAATACTGTATCAAAGTAAATAATTTGATTCGACTTTTTGAAGCTTATTTTTTCTCTCTAATGGCGAAAAATGAGTCATTATCTTAAAATTAATGTTTTCTTTAAAAATTGAATTTCATCGATATTTAGTTTTGCGAAGTATTCGCACGGGTCAACGAATATTAATACTCTACCAGACCTTAATTGCCTTTTCCTAATATTAATGTCGAATTCATTAAATAAGTACTTACATTTTAAAGCTGAATAAAAGAAGGTTCATCGTAGCGGCTATTTTATGTTATCTCAAAGTATGTTATAAATAGAGGAAGTAAAAACTAATGAGGTAATATTTTAAAAGATTTCAATCAAATAAAAATAACGATATGTAAACCAGTGATAAACCTATGTACCAATAAGAAATGCAAATGCAACACCGACTCCACGAGGCGATACTGTAAATGTAGTATGCCGTGTAATGTTTCGAGTCGGTGATGATGATGATGTAGCAAATGGTAGGTGATACGATTGTAGCAAACGAGAAAAAAGCGGGTGGTTCGATTCTGCCTTTGATAAATAAATAAATATCTTAAAAAAAATATAAATCTACCCGCAACTACTTCAGTTTACTCGTGATAGTGGCGTATGCAACTGCACCGAAATATCGAGAACTCAATATATACGAGATGTATGCCACGTACTTACGTGGCATTAAAAACTAATAATAATTATTGTTATAGTAGTGATCAGGAAAGTTCAAAGTGTTATAAATAAAATTATAATAATTTGAAATTCTCAGTGTAGAAAATACAAGTTATTTTTAAATACAACAGATGTCGCGTGAAGAAGGCGAGGCGGCCGTACGAGTATCTTTACCTGAGGGCACAACAGCCACAGTGGGGGTTCGTGAAGGAATGTCAGTTGAAGAATTCCTAGCGGCTGCTTGCGCTCGCCGCTCACTCAACCCTCTAGAACACTTCGTAAGGGTGAAGAAACGACGCGACATGGAAGACCATAATTACTTTGTACCGCACCGCGGCGATCTAATTGAGACATACGTAAGTTTCATGTTTCTTAAGAATGTTTCCGCCAAGTTAAGGGAAGCCCTATATCGCTTCAATATTTTTCGTTCAGTTTTGTTTAAATATATAATATTTGATCGAGTACCTACCGCGTTTGAATAGTTTTCGAGTAGCCAATATTTCAGCATCGTTTCAATTGCCATGATCAAGGGAAATGTTCCCGATAGTTTTTTGCTTAAAAATAAATTCCTAGTTTTTATACATAATGGAAATGAAGTTTTACACTTAAAAAGGATTAATTAATTCTATTTTAAAATGTTTTAATTCTAAAACCCAAAAGCAAAAATAGCTATATTAAATAAATCTTATATTTATAACTACTAAGGTCTATTCTTTAATTAGTCATAGCAGTTTTATCTTTAAAGGAATTACATCAAATTTTTCAAATATTTGTCAAGCCAGCATTAATTGACTTTTCGTACCACTTTCTGGTGTAGAACGTCGGATATTTATTTAATCTACTTAACAAAGAATTTGAAATTGTAATTAAGCTGTCTCTGGTCTATCCTCAAAGAACTGGGAAGTTAAAAATACGATAGATAAACATTGTTACATTTTCTCGAGGCTGACGAAATTGTTTTATACAAAACTTTATATTCTTTTTAGTTAACTGGGTTTCTTTGTGAATAAAATGGTTTGATAATAGAATTCAATGAATAGCTTTTGGATTGTGGCTGACTTGTCATCTTTTGGTATATATCAACTTAAAAAAAACATATAGTATCAGTACATTTATTTTCTTTGTGTTAATATTGCTAGCATAATAGTTCTTTATATCTCATCAATTTTACTTTACCAAAACCTTTTATGTCTAGCTCCACACTCATGAAGTTGTAGAAGTTTGCGCAAAAATCCTGTACCAAGTCGAACTACAAAGAACTACATTGGAACATATGTGGGGCTTCAGCGTGGAGGCTGAACTCATTGAAAACGCAGAGAGACAGGATGAATTGTGCTGCTACGTAAGTCGCGTTGAAGATAAAAGCGTGGCCATGCAAAATGGTAAGACTTAAAAATATATAATTTGCTTTCGCAATAAAACTACGCGTATTTTTTTCTGATAGAAAAGTATTATCACCACCCATACACATTCATAACACCAGGAAATCATGAGTGCTTTACCAGCCCTTAAGGAATATTATACGCTCTTTTCCGATTATAAGTTGCTTTCCGATAATGTAATATAAAATAACAATTGAATTATTTTACTGAATATCTCATTGTCAATTTTGCTGTTAAATATAGGCTTTCCCTCATTAAACGCCAAAAGCACCGTTCTCCAGCTGCTTTCGTCTATATTTAACGTACAATTACACGTGAATCCTTATAATATATATATATTAATTTGTTAAAGGTAAAGTATTCAATTATTGATAGGATATTTATCATTTGAAAAGACCGTAAAGTACAATTTGCGCAAAACTTAAATGCTCTTGAGTGATGTTGAAGTACTTATATTGTGCAGGTACCAGCGTAGTAAAAATCTAATAATCGCGATCTGCGCAACACTAGCGACTAACTTCAAAGGAGCATTTAAGTTTCGCGCGTACTTACTGCAAAATAAGAATCATGTTAAATACACACGCAACATCTTTAATGTTGCAATTATATTTATCCGCTTTTATTAAACTACTAGAAAATAGTGTTCTCTTATAATATTCACTATTAAACGTAACAAACATAAATGAAATATAATCCAATACAATAACAAGAACCAATATCGAAAACAAAGTAGAATTTTCCACTTTGTAAATTTTTTAAAAGCACCCTTTACGGAACAAAAATATTTTATTAATGTAAAACCCAATATCTTTCTTTGTTAATAAAAGTTTGAAATTTTATCGCCATATTTTAGGTAGCGGAAGCTTTTCTATTAAATTATTCTTAAAATATTTTTCATCCAAATATCACGCTCAACCAAATATTACAAGCTGAAATATATTAATAATAAATGTCTTAAGTATTTTATAAATATCGGTAAGTAGAAATTTTTAAAAAAGAAAATTAGCATTTTTAAATAAAAATAGTTAAATGGGAAAAAATAAGTAAATTAAAATCGTTAAAGTTTCGGTTTTGTCAACTTTATCCGAGTATTTCACTTAGCTCTTTCGCGAGCTTTATATCTGAATCACTAGAAAGAGTTTTTAGCTCATTTCAAGCACCTCTTGTATTACTTCATCAAACGCAGGTCACACTTATTACGACGTTAATACTACTTGCCCTGGCAATTGATTTTTAATCGTAAATAAAACGTACAAGAGAATCGGAACTGATTAATAAATATTTTCATTCGATATAACATGAAAAGCTTTTACAGTACTTAAAATCGAATGTCTTTAAAAATGTTTCTCGATGATTTAAAACTTTGAAACATATTTCTTTGGCTATTAAATAATATTTCTTAAATAATTTATACTTTTTGAGTATAAAATGGCCTTCGATTATTTTTAGATTTAAAGTAAAATATTATTATTCCAAAGCGATGCTATGGGCTCATGCCGTTGATAGATTTCCAGCTAGGATCCGAATAATCGAATATTGATAAATTTGACAGTCGTTAATAATGTATCGAATATCGGTATCGAATACAGTACCGGATACTGATTGATGATGATGGTGATTCTTTTAAAATAGGGTCATGTCATAGTGTAGCCTTTATGTACTATATAATATATAATATAAAAATACGTGGTACATTTTATCTATAAAACACGCGAAAAAACGTGTTATTTTATACTGAATAGACATTTTAGCCTTTTAGACATACTGATGTATTTTCATTAATGCCAGGTATAATCAAAGGGGATGAAATTATGGTGATTAATGGAGCGATCGTCTCCGACCTGGATATGATGTATTTGGAAAGCGTGTTGCAAGAGGAGCTGTCTCTAGTCATGATGATGAGGTAAGTTTACTGTTTAGCCGTCATATAAAATGAAATTGTGCGTTAGCCATTTTGAAAGTTAATAACAAATCTGATTTATTAATTTATTAAGAATATTATTATTTTCTATTGAATACATTATGAAGAATAAGTTATTAGTTATTTGGCATTTGAGGAGCTTAAAAATCGATGCTTGTTAATATTTGCGGCCATCTAGATAGTGGTCGGACCACTAGGTCACACTAGGGTTGCGGGTTCGAGTCCCGTCAAAAGCTTTTATGATGAACACAAATGTCTGTGTCAAGATTACACATATTATTTATTTATAAAAAAA
>DWQD01000024.1:0-12850 GCA_018252415.1 Jalmenus evagoras | reverse complement strand
TAATTAATGTAAGACTACAAGTATTATGTAGATTACTCTCAAAGAACTTATACTTGTGTATCCCTTTTTATAATTAAGAAGGGATTAACATTAAAAACCATTTGAGGTTTTAAATAAAAGAGCAAACGTGAATTGAAGCTTGTCTTATGATAATACTAGTTAAACGATTTCACTAGTGAGCCTTTAACGTGCCTGAGCTCCGAGGTGTACGAACAACAATTTTTTATTATATTATAATCAGTTTTTACAGACCTATGTCAAATAAATATCTGTGAATTAAACGTGCTTTTATTTCCTTTGCGTCAGAACCAGTGGCGTATTTACCAGCAAGCTGAGTACGCTTAGCCTAGGGCGGCAGATTTTAAGTGGCGGTTTTGGCCACAAAAAAAAACAAGAGTCAAAACCAAAATTTCACAATTTTAGTACCTACAATATAGAATTTTAGAGGTGACTAAGGGCGGCAAAAATGGAATAGCCTAATGGCGGAAATTTTTTAAATCCTCTACTAACAACTGTATCATCTGATCATCAGATGATACAGTTGTTAGTAGAGGATTTGCATTTAAATGAACGTTTGTGTTTTGTTGTAAGAATTCTTCATTTTTGGTACATTTTTATGGCAGCTATTGCTATTTCTCTGACTCATTTCTTAATAACTCACAGGGTGCATTCTCAGAATATTATAACAATCATAGCAACCGACCCATATCTTAATTATCTAGTTGTAATATTAAAGCGACACTTCGTTTTATCCAATGTGCAGATGGTTTATCTGATGGCAAATAAAACGCTAACACAAAATTTGATGAGTGACCTGTCGTTGCTAAAACACCTTTTCTTTCTAGAGTTTTATAAAGAGGACATTTATATCTGTTACCTTCCTGAAACTCTGTTTTTATTTTAGGGTAAAGCCAAATAGCCGGCAATACTTCATTTAAAATTTTTGGGAATTGTTCGTCCACAACGAATTTCTCTCTATTCCATCTAGCACCATCCATATAAAGACCATTAACATAAACACCCCACTCTGGCGGTGATTCTCTGTAATCAACATTGAGTATTTCGAAGTCAAACATAAGTAAATCTATGGGAATTTTTTTAGCTCGCGCATAATTTTGTACAGAACCCGTTAAAAAGGCCTGCGTGAAGAAAAACCCTGAGAGCCAAAACGTTGAAGGTTTTCCATTCTGATACCATTCATCCAACATCGCTAATCTTTCTGTAAAATCTGAAATATAACTAGGTAACGGTTTTAAGCTTGGGTATGAAACCCGTTGCCAGTTATCTGGAATTTTCCCCATCAGCATGCTATGGCATTGCATGTCTAAGGCTGGAGACATAACAATGAGCCCTTTGATAGCTTTTTGAAGATCAAGAAGAGAAGTTCTAATCTCATTCAATAGTTTATTAAATCTTTCCATTTCTTGAAGTAGCACTGTATTCATAGATTCATTGTAATCCACTGGATATTTGTTTTGCGCAAGTTCTATATCAAAGTTTTGCGGAAGCTTGGATAATATTTCTGTAGCCATTTTCATAAGAATAGTTTCCGTATTTGCACTCTCACTCCTATTTCCAGTTCCTTCTACCAGAATTAAAGCCGCCATAAGCTCCATAGATACTGAGTAATCTCGAGTAATACCTGCATTCATATGTAAACCAAACACTTCTGGTGGTGGATTGACTGGCACAGACTCAATGTGTTTTAAATAATCTTGATATTCGCACCGACGTGGAAGGCCGTATTGTGGCCCTATATTACAGAACAAATAATTAGGATTACTTACAACATCGGGATTGACATAATTATCTAATATAGTAGTTATGAGTCTTCGATCCCAATCATCCGTTACGCGACCGCCATAATTGCATTCACCTGCTAAGTAATTGATAGCTACAAACTGAATGTCTTCATATTGATTTAAAAATAGCTGTAATTGCATGACAGAAATATGGAAATCAGAATCATTAAAACCATATTGAATATTCCAACCCAAAGCACCAAATTTCTTTCTTTCTAGGACGACAGCATGGAAAAAACTAATTCCATATAAAAGTTTACTAAATACTTTATCCTTTCCAGGACAGCCTTCGAAAAATTCCATTTCTTTTAATGGTTCAGATAAATAAGATCTATTTAAATTATGTTGCAAACCTGTTGGTGGTTCGTTAGTCATTTTAACACCTACCTGAAGAATGGATTGCGGAAACTTATCAGTCGGATAACTAGTTAACCACAGTCTGAAACTCAGGTCTGTATTCGTAAGATCGAATCCTTCGATTGTTTTTTCTAATTCTGGTAACCAGGATGAAGCTAGATGACAATTTTGTAAGCATATCCAGCCACCTTCGAGCTGTGCTTGTTCTATCATTGCATTTGCAATAGGGCCCTGACCTTGACCTAATGACATGGACTTAAACCTATGAGCATAGCCTATTTTTTCACAATATTTTATTAACGAACCCATAGGATCCGAGCCTGCAGATAATATAAAAATCAATGGAGCTAAACAATTAGAGTCAGCAAAGGATTTTCCAATATCAAATGGAGGTGGGGTTATATATTTAGATCCCATTTGTTTTGCCACAAATTCAGAAATTGCTATTGTTAACTTATCAGGCCTTAACACTCTTATAATTAAAAGTTTCTGAAATTCAGATAATTTATTCGCCCAAATCCCCGATAGGCTTTTATGATGTGGTTCAAAATCATCATAAACTTCTTTCCATTTATTTCCCATATTTACAAAGTTTTCCTTAAATCCTGTGAAACTGGGTAAATCATTTAATCTACATATTTCATCCCAAGACTTATCTGACAACCACTCTATTGGCTTTTTGTTTGGATTTTCAACAGCGATTCCCCCAGTTATAAGGAAAATATATTCACTATAATCCATTTCACCTGTAGAAAACATAATCTTGGAGCACATTATAAAGGAAAACATGAGTTTATCTTTATCAAATAGTGATCTACATACATTACTGTACAGATTATAGGTAAATGTGTCTTTTAAATATTTCAATCGCTTTTCTAAATCTTTTGATTTATTTGCATTTTCTATAGAAATTATGTACAGATTAATGAACCAAGTTAAAGAATATTGATACATTGGGTCGACATTCGGTAACTCGGTTACGCAATAATATAATACAGCAGAATGTGACGCTATTGGCCTGTAACCAAGTCTAAACCTTTCAATCATTTCTTCTGTTTGTAAACTTGCTTCTTGTTTTTTTATAATATCTATAGCTAATAACTTCGACGAATCTAAAACTTCAATTGCGGTTTCATCCTCTAAGATATCAACCTTCGATTCTTGAAGTGTGCGTAAAATATCATCCTCTACCTGTTTAAGCGATGCACGATTTGTAGCTCCTTGTACAATAAGTTTTTCTCTCTTGTTTTGTAAGTCTGGCCTTTCTTTGGCTACAACGATTCCAAGTAACTGGTCTTCTAGGCCATCTTTTGTCAACGCAAAATTTATTAATGTAACTTTATTAAATACTTCTGGTAAATAGTGAGGATTTCTCAATTTTGTTGTCATGTATAGCTTGAAATTTCGATGGTACTCAATAACATTATCTCCTAAAGCAATAAATTCTTTACCACCTTGAGTGTACGTATGTCTTAACAAGATGGGATCTAATGGAACTTCTAGATCTTCTAAGATACATTCTATTAATGCCGGTTTACCATATTCTAAGCAGGTCTCGATAACTTTCATATAATTTGTATCAGTAAACTTCATTATTTGAAGATCGTTGGGCTTTTCCATAATTTTTATCCATTTATTTGCTTGACCTTGAGAGTCAACAAGAAGCGACCATCGTATTGAATTATCTAGTATTACACCGTTGTCGATAGAAAATGAATCCCTAGGAAGTCCTGCAATACACCAGTTTTGTATTTTAATATCTGTCCCCAAAATATCCTTAAAAATAAACTCATTTGAGTGTGGCATGTCAAGCTTGATAATAAGCTTTCGCCAATTTTCAGTTGTAGATGTTCGTATAGGTAACGTATAAGGTGCCATGTATGCAATAATACCACACGAAACTAGTATATCCCCAACTAAATTATCAAATAAACATTGAAGATTCGCAGCTGCAGCAGTCCATCGTAGTTTTTCTCCTCCTAATCCACCTAGTAATTTTTCGGCTCGATATAATTTATCGATACAAAGCTGAACTTCCTCTTCAAGAGCTTTCTTTTTAATGTTAGCCTCTTCCAATGCTTTATTTAACTCTGCCAACCTTGCTTCTAATCTAGCAACTGTAGCCTTTTTCTCTTCTAAAATTGCCATGGTTTCAGCAAACTCTTTTTCTGCAGCTTCTAATTTGGCTTTCTTAGGAGCAACGACCTTAGCTACAGCGTCATACATATCCATAGCTATAATCCACTTGCATAGACCTTCGGCTGCTGTGGATGCCTTAGCTATGATATGTGGCTTAAAATCTTTATTAGAAAGGTATTCTTTCCTTATTTTTTGCATTGTCGCAACAGGGATATTGTCTTTGTCAAAATTTTTTAACGAATCTAAAAATGCCATGTCTCCTAGTATTCTCTTGCTAGGTCCCCAATAATCTAACATTCTTTTACCAGGGTTATTTGGATCAGGTATTTTATCTGGAGGAATACCTTTCATAACACACACTGCTGCCATAACTAACTTTACAGTTGCAGGAGGATTTTTCATTGATTTAACAATTGTTATATCTGCTGGCTTAAGGGTATTTAATGCTGCTATAGCATCCTCTAAAATAGGCAGTGCCAAAGCTAAATCAGCCTCGCAATCTTTTTTTAAGTCTTGAGCTGCTGCTGCCTGTACGTTAGCTACTTTCTGATCTTCCCTAACTTGAGCAGCAGCTTTGTCAGCTGTGATAGTTTCGATTTCTATTTCTTCCATCATTTTGGCCGATTTTGCAGCCATAACTATAAGTTGGGGTTTTAATTCATTCAAATCGCGTTGCATGATAGCTACTGCATCTGCTGCTTGACTTAATTTATCTAACCCATTTGTATATCTGAGTTTAGCTGCTCGCAATTCTCTTTGTTTCTTATTAGTTAATGTTGTGAATGATTTTATTAAACCTAAGTATGACGCTGATGTAACGTAAGTCTTTCTGTCAAATCGATTAAAAAATTCTGTTGAGACTATGCGAGCGTCTACATGAAATTGTTTACACGCAATAACTGCTGCTGATTTAATTTTATCGGGTACATTTACTTTTACCATGTAATGATGTGCTACCATTTCCAATGCATCTTCGGGCCAGCTGTCATACCAATCAATTGTGCAACAATTCACAAGCGAAGGATATAGCCTTAGCCTAGTTCTAAATAAATTTCCAATGGGGCTAAAACATAAAATAATGTGTAATTTTATTTTACACCGTCCTACAAAAAATGCGATTATTTGTAATGGACTTATATCAAGATTGCGGTTACCGCCCTGTGCTGCTAAACGTACTAATTCAAGGATTTCTTGTTTCTCATCAAGTCCGTGTAAATTAGGTACTTCACCTGTATTTAATAAGCTGTCTAAGTTTTGTATAAATATTTCTTCTTTGATTTGGTTTTCCGTAAATAAAAAGGTTGTATCCTTATTTAAACCTCCAGACTCACGCAAAACCACCTTTAAATTATCATGCCAATCTTTAACACTATAAGATTTAGTTATTTCAGGCTGGAAAACTTGTTGTCCTAAGATAGTGCTTGCTAATCTAGTCAATGATTGCCTACCAGATCCACTCACACCAACTAATAACGCGTTTCCTGCTGGCATCGATAATACACGACATATTTTAGACAAATGCTCTAGAGCGTAATCAAATAATACAATATTCATTTTTGCTTTATGCATTGCATTATATTCTTCTAGCATTGTAGTGGCAAGATTTAGTAATACTTCTCGAGAAGGTATTTCTTCGTATTTTCTCTCTCCTTCCACGCTATCAATGTCTAAGTAACAGCCAAACATCATTCGTTTAATGTTTTCCTGAGGCACATCACCATTATCATCTTGATATGTGTCAAGTGCTGATTCAAATGTGTCTTTCATAAAATCTCGAGTTGATTTTTTAAGTACGTTATAAAACCAAGTCCGATCCATTTCATCCACAAGTCTATCTGAAAAAACACGCATAGTTTCGTGGACCCAAATTCTTGTAAATGTTTTTTTATTTTCCGTTGATTCCTTTCTTAGTAAAGCACAACCTTGAATTACCCTTGAAATATCTCTTAAATTAAATATGTAATGGGATTTTGCTGGAGTCGGTCTTAATCCCTCAGTAGCTTGGTCATATATGTCCATAGTTGCTGAGATAATGTTCATTATAAAGGCATGTGCATCTTGTCCAAATCCATTTCTTTTCCAACCAAGTTGTAAAAGGGATGTAAATATTTTAGTCATACTCTCTTTTGTAAATTCATTAATAGAATAAATATTGAAATGCCTTAACATTCTTGGGTAAATCAATTGTCTACTTCCACCAACAGGACCAATAGCACCGTAGAAAAATGTATCTTTTATGTAGAGTTTGTTTGTGGTCTTAAGATCATACCAGTGCTTTTGATCAAAATATAATCTTAATAATTCAATTGCAGGTTGAGCGCCATAGGTCTCTTTAGCAGGCATATTCATATCATCAATGAATATAATAGCTTGTTTGCCTTTGGATGGACCATATATATTTTTTCTCCTCTTAATTAATTTCGAGATAACAAGATCTTGTGTTTGGTTAGCTGATGTTGTCGTTGTAAAGGTAATGAAACCCGGTGTATATTTTTCCATATCAATATTATTCATTAAAAAGTTTTGAACATAAAAGCTTTTACCGGTTCCTGTCGGTCCTATAAGTACTAATGGTTTCGAAAATTTTGTGTGTAAGTTTAAAATGTACGCGTATTTCTCAGATTCAAGAGTAGGTATAACAGTTTGGAGCAAATTTATTTGCTCTCTAATTTGCACTGATTTAACCGAATCTGTCCAGGGTTTCCAACAACCCTTTCCTTTATACATGTAATAATGATCAATTATCATTCCTTCTGATGGAATCGATACATCAATTCTATCTATTTCCGGAGGAATACCCTTTTCTCCTCGAAAATATTCTTTTAGTAAATCGTCATATCTTTCGCGAGATTCTGTGTTTAATATCCCACCTACACCCCACACTAATGCCATGATAAAAGATGCTAAGACCCAGGTCCTACTATGTTTCGTGTCTTCTTCGCCTTTTATTGCATCATCCATTAACATTTCAAATAGTCGAAGAGTACTCATAACTAAATTTACTTCACCAGCCGTAATATGTTGCAGGCATTGCTTTCGGACATAATATATTAATGGTTCAAACAGCCATTCGCACAAATTGTAAACAAAATCTTCATTTTCTTCCAACCAGAAAGGATTAAGCGTGTTCAACCAGGATTTATAAAATGGTCGAAGTCCGAATGATTTTGATTCCATATATATCATACCACATCTCGATACAGTAGCTGGCGACGCTTGAGACAAGTCCATGACTTCGAAAATCATCGACATTACATTAGACATGGCCATAACTTCTCCAGATGTCAAACAAAGCTTCTTATTGTCATCCAAGACGGTATTCATATTTTCGATCCAAACAGCATCGACAGGTCCATCGAATACTATCCATTTTCTAATAGGAGTATCATCCGATGCGAACTCTCGGAAAATTGTAGCTACAATACCATCTGTCCATTCATAGGATATAGGATCGAACGCACCATAAAGTTGACCCATTGTTACTGCTTTCGGATTTAAAACTTTATAGGTACATTCACAACCTCCAGGTTGATTTTTTTCTTTCATAAGGGATAAAGCTTCCGACAAAACTTTTAATGTCATGGATTTAGCAGAAAACGGATCACCTACTAACATAAAACCATGTCTGACTATCATCATTTCATATGTTTGAATAATTTTCATCAAAAAGCAGTCCACAGGTTGAAGATTATTTCTTTCACAACATTCTTTACAAGCATTTAAAAAAAAATCATAATCTGGTTTTGGCAGTGTAATTTCTGGAAACAGATCAGAAATGATTCCTTCAAATAGAGGCACATCAAAGGACAAAAATTTTGGCAAATTCACGTCTATTAAAGATCGTAGCAGTAATATACTTTCACTTTCATTCGGAAAACTTCTTTTTAAATTACCAGCAGCAGACAACACAGTTTTAACAGCTCTCATCCCGTAATCATAGTGATTTTGTGACGACAATTGTTCAGAACAGAGACGATAGGTGGTAACAATTTTAACCGATAAACTTCGAGCATCTATGAAGCCAAATGAGTATAAAGATATTTCACCTATCATTGCATAGTCCGGAACCATCATTGCTACTGTTCTAAATAATACTTTGAGATTATCTGGTAATTCTGATCTTCCCGCATAGCCAGGATTCATTGTTATGCATACGTAACACGCTGGATTTAAAGTTAAATTAGTACCTTCAAATTCAAATGTTTGTAAATTTTGCCGTACAGCTTGAACAATACATAGAATTTGTTGTGCTATAACAGATAATACTTCAACTTCTATTCTGTTAAATTCATCAAAACATGCCCAAGCGCCACAAGAGGCCAATCCTTTAAAAAATTTACCCATAGCCTTATAATCTAAGCCATCAGAACAATTAAAAACAACACATTGAACTGCTAAAGCTTTAGCTAAATCTTTAGTAGTTTCAGTCTTACCTGTTCCAGCGGGTCCTTCAGGAGCACCATTTAAATGTAGATAATAAGCACCAATTAGGGTACGATAACAACGATCTGTTAATGGTGTTATAACTAGTCGATCAGAATTACCAAGATATTCATACGCGTAATTAACTACAGCATTAATAATTTTAACAAAAACTCTTTCTTCTTCCCAGTAATAGCGTAATTGTGCTAACCATTGAAAATCCGTTACTTCGGTAACATTTTTTTCTATAAGATCTTGAATAACGTCCTTAGCATGTACATCTATCACAATAAGTGCTTTTACGGTTATACTATTGAGATTAGATAAATCTTTTTTTCTGATAATAGCTACTGTGTCATTTAATTGCTTAGTTAAATTCATGTGAAGTGTTTCTAACTCTGTTAATTTATGAGTATTAAGACATTGGTGAACATCAAGAGCCCAGTATATCTGTGAAATTGCTAATACTACCATACCATCCCACGACAAAATCCAATCTACACGACTCACATTAGAATATTCATAATAAGATAATTCTGTTTCCGATTTTACTGCTTTAATCATTTGGTCTTCAACTTGAACCAGCCACTTCTCCACGGATCCTCTTGCAGCAGCTACACTTATTGTTTCTAAAAATTCTACTTGTTCACCTTCCATAGATATCATTGCCGATATGTTATATTCCGTATCAAATACTAATCTGTTTATACCTTCAAAGCATTTCTTTAAATGGGGTTGAACTTTAAGAGGATTTTTAGTTTCTGATAAAATTTCTAACATTTCGTCATTTGAAAGAAAAAAGAACCTTGGAAAATATAAGCGCTTTTTCTCTAAGTAGTTATTGACGCCATCGTTAATTTTTTCTAAAAGATTAGAAGCTATTTGAAGTGATTCTAATACGCCTATCCCACCAGCGATATCTAAAACATGTGGATCTTTATCTACAGTGCCCATATATCTACGATATATATTGTTTACTTCAGCAAACATCACGCCTTCTTCAGGCATTTGAGCAACGATGTCCTTCGACGAAAATATTGGTAGAAGATATAACCATTGGCTTTGAACTTTACCCCATTCATCAATTGTTGAATTCATTCTAACAATCTTGTCATACCAAGCACGAACTTGTGATTCAAATGGCTTGACAAATGCAGAACCCCGCATGCCAATTGTTTTAACAATGTGATCATCCAAAACACTTTGAACATCATCAAGACCAGAAAGTATATATATACCGGTATCTTTGTATATACTAGTTTTAAAACAAATATCAGTCCATTCTGCGATAATTTTATTCAAATTAGTTATTAAAGCTAGTTCTTTAGTAGCTGCTATACTTATTATTTCATATTCATCAATGTCCTTCCAAAGATCCATATTGATAATTTTTCGTAGTGTTGTTCCTGCAGTAGGTGTTAAATCAAATCCTGCAATACTTGACATTTCATCCCAGTGCCTCTGTACTAATGCTGGGTTACACATAATATGCGCCATTTGGACGTTAGGCCTCCAATCTTTTATTTCAGTAATAACTTGAGCGCAAAGTTTCATAGGAGCGGGTAAATTATTAATATCTGGATCATCTACTAAGCCCTGAAATCGTTTTTCAACACCTTCTGCAATTTGCTGCTTAATTTTAGTTCGATACCCTTTAGACAATTTCAAAAACTCTTTATAGTAAAAGTCATGGTCTTGCTCAATTTTTTCATGGTCCAAATATTCAAAAGGACCATCCATCCATGTAAAATAGCTTCTTTTCCATTTGTGTACTAAATATACCAAGCAATGAAAAGGTATGATAAAGTCTTTTAATTCTTCAAGATCTGCATAGTTCGAGAGAGGAAATTTAAAAGTTTTTTCTTCATTATTTATCCATGTCACTAATTTGTCACAATCATGAAGTCGATGAACAAGCTTTCTTAGGTACTCTAAGTATTCAAGAGTATGATTGATATCATCCATATTATCTAGTAGCTCTAAATATGGTGTCATTTCAGTAACTTGTTTATTTAAACACGCAATCTTTGTTATAAGATTTTCTTCCATATCTGCTTTAAAAGTTTCATATGCTGCAGCATTCTTTAGAAATATTGGTTGGATATCTGTGAGCCAATTAACAGTTGTTGTGTTGGATGCAACGTGTTCAGTCGAAAGCGACGTCATTTCTAATAAATTTGACACAATACTAATTTGCCTAAGGATTCTCTCTTTAAGAGATTCTACTAATTCAGTTTTTGCATGCAAAATATAAACCCCTTGCTCAATTAACTCAGAGGCATTTTCTGGAACTCTTAAAGCCTTTGCAGCAATAGTTTCAAACTCTGCGCATATGCTATTATTTTCATTGATATGTTTTTTAACTATTCCATCTATTATATCGTCTATAAATTTTGAAGCTTTACGTTTTAAGCCATTTATCATTTTTAACTGACAAACAACTGCACAATTAAAATACTCATTTTCTAAAACAGCAGTTATATCCGAATCTATACTTTGAAAGTATCTTATCTTATCTCGTGATTCCTCAAACTCCTTAGCGTTTTCAATAAATTGATCTAATGCAGTTTTAGCTGGCGCTCCATAAAGCATATCATATTCTGTTCGTAATTTGTCTATGTATCTCTGAAGAGGTTCAAAAACGGTATCGAGCTGTTTTTGTAACCTTTCGTGCCCATCTTTATACAACCATTCGTTATATTTTACAATTAGGGTATCATTAGTATACGGTATTTTAAGATATTGTTCAATTGGCATAAGTCTTTGCGATATATTAGAAATTGCATCAATTATCGTGTGATATGCCTTATATATGCGTTCGAGTGTAGGATCATAAATAAAGTCGCCATCAAAATCTAATGCTACACTTAAGATTGGAACTGATTCGGGGTACATAAGAGCATCTATAATAGTATCTATAGATCTACGCATCAATTCTTGTATTTGCATAGATATAACTTTAGTAGCACATTTAACAAAATCATGTACTTGTTTCGATCGCATACCTTTCAAACATCTAGGATTTTTTAACCAGTTCACTAGTATGGAATACCAAGTACTAGAAACTAAATAGTCAGCGCGTTTGATTGCATCAAGAATTTTAGTCTGAAACTCATCTACATGCATTGGTCCTTTCGCTCGATATTCAGATAAATTTATAATAAATGCGGGAAATGTCTTCTCTGAAGACTCCATTATAAGTCGTATAAATGGATGGAGTAATAGTGAACCATCTCTAATTTTCTTTCGATATTTTAACATTTTTGCATAATTTGGTGTTATTCCGTGAAATTTGAAATGAGGTTCTACATATCTCTTTCTAGGTACCCCAGGTATATCACGAATAATAGATTTTACGGCTAAGTCATGTAAATTTCGATCCCACTCTTTCTTACTTTCATTTATAAGTTCCTCGGTTATAGATGGAAAAGCAGTTTTTAGTTTACTCGGTACGAGACTTTGAATTTTTCTTTCCCAGGACTTAAGCATTGGTGGAGGCTGTATTTTTTCAGCACACTCACGTAAAACAGCAATGTTTCTTTCTTGTGATGTCTCTACGAAATCTCGTTCCCATCTTTCCGGATCACGTCTGGCGATTTTAACTTTTCGATGTGCAGCTGTTTCTTCTAAAACCTTTCGAAATTTTGCCTGTTTTTCCTGTAAAAGAAATGTAATTAAAATAAGTAAGTATACAGAATTGTATCCATCATAACCTGAGTAAAAAATGGAAATCTAAAAGTTATTACAATGACCGGCAACCGCGTCAACGCAGCCTCCACTCCAGAACTTTATTAGCTCGCTGACCATCTGTTCTTCCACTGCCACTTCAATGTGGTAATTCTTTGTGAGATATAGGTTACTTAGTTCTTTGACAGGTGACTTCATTGCGAATCTTATCCACTAAACAAACCCTGAGCATAGCGCGTACGCTGAGCTACGGCAAACTTGTGGACCAGCCCCGTGGTTAGAGGCCATGTTTAGGCCCTGTAGGTCATCACGAGAAGAACGCATGGGTTAAAGGCTTCAAATTCTGCGATAATATCAAATAAATGATGGTGACGGTTGACGGCTGGTTGGTGTAGTGGGCGAGTGACTGGCTCACTACAACGGCGGTTGTGGGTTCGATTCCC
>DWQD01000023.1:0-13008 GCA_018252415.1 Jalmenus evagoras | reverse complement strand
TTGTTACTAGGTATATACTATATATTTCTTTAATTTAATTAACATATGTTCAGTCTTTTATATACTATGTTAACGTAACTTTTTTGGGCTTCAGATTTATAACGTTGATTTTAATTTCAGTAACATATTGTAACCCTTACTATATTATTAATGCGAAAACATGTTGGTTACTTATTTCATAGTTACAGTAAAAGATCGATAGGTTTTGATTTGCATTGTTTATGGGCGGGAGAGTCTTAAAGGCTGCTTTTCATCCTTCGAAATATATCTATCATTATCTTAGGTAAAATGAAAAATTTCAAAAAATTCCACCGTAGACGACGAGTTAAATGATTTTATATTGCTTGCGATTTAATATTAAAACATATTATTGAAATTATACCATTCTAAATCTGAAGTCTACGTGGGGAAATGCTAATGCTAGACATAGTTGTATAATATTCGGAAAATTGCTTTTGCCCACGACTATAGATAATATTTTGTAACATGATCACGAACGAAAGAATATGACAATAAGTTTATTACTATTATTATTTATTTACTTTACTGTTAAACTTTGAGTGAGTAAACTTAAGGGCAGCTTATCTTCTAATTTAGAGAATGAATAATCGAATGTTTCACAGAACATTTGTAATATTCGGATTGTGAGCATGCTATCAGTGTTGGAGTCTGAAGATTTCAATCTGAAAACAAAAAAAAAATATATTATGTAAAAATCCCAAAATATTTTATCCAATACCCGACACTTATAGACTATATTTTATATATTTTTTGAATACTTAGATGTTTATGTATTTTTAATAAGTATTTCATTTGTCAAACTGTTATGCTAATAATTTAATCCATCGTTCTCAACTGTAACTGGCTGTAGATGTATTTTTTCGGGCACAATATTACAAACATTTTATCACAGTTAATCAAAAAAAATGTGACAATACATTAATTAGTCAGAGGTTTGCAACGTTTTTAACCGACTGCCCCAGAAGGAGCGTTATTTTTGGTTTTTGAGTGGATCAACACTGAAAGATTGAAAAATGATGGTTTAAGCAAAGAAACTGCAACTTTCATACATCCATTGCTCAATTATAAATAAATGTTAAGCAGACTTTCTACAAAACGTTTTTTATTAATTAAAAAATCCAAAAAATTGATTTAGTCTAATTTGTTTTAATATTTTGAATAAATATGGAACATATTATATTTGTATGGTACTTACTTATTGAGTAATATTACTTTAGCGTGTTTACACAAGAAGTCTAGGAATATATCGAGCGCTTCTGTGTGCGACTGTCGCAGCAGCGTGTACACTCCCACTAGCAGCGGATAGCCGTCGACGTTCTCACCGGCCTTCTTACTTATTAGGTCACCTGCAAATTTTACTTGTTGGAATTTTTAATTATATTAAGACTTTATATACCACCTACATTATTTATAAGAATATAAATAATGTAGGTGGTAATAAAATTAAGAAATTACGTCATGTTAAGTTAGTATCAAATTCAAATTATGAGGGTATTCTATTTTTACCCGAATACAGCGAAGCCAGTAGTCGGCAGTAATTCAGGAACGAAGTTTAATAGAAAGAGAGGGACGGTCGCCTGGAAGGGGCATAGCTCTTAGCTCTTTTTCATTACGTGACTATTTCGCTAGTTAACTCCTACCGCATATTGTGTTAAGGAACTTCGTTCGAAAAACGTACCTGTAGTAGCGCATAGCTGTAGTTTAGGTAATTGTGATATAAGCACAACAGCCAGCATCCGCCCAATGTCCGCGGTAGCGAACTCGGCAGCGCACCTCATGTACACCTTCTCGTACGGCTCGTTAATGCCACACCTGACGGAATATTCGTCCACGTCTTGTAAAACGTCTAATGGAATCGAACTGGTAGATTTCTTGATTTCATTTAAAAGTGATCTGAAAAAATATAAACGTGTAAATTTGTGCAAAATAGGCACTGAAAGCTTTTTATTAGAGATGCCACGAATATTCGGCCACTGTATGGTATCGGCCGAATATTCGTGGCATCTCTACTTTTTATATTCGGCGACGTTACAAGGAATATCTAATTGCAAACATTATTTAGTGTAGAATTTAGATATTCTCTAAGTTCTCTAACTTTATAAAACAATTCGAGGAGAGAGAAAAAACTGCTCCTGTGCCAAGACCGATCTAGGCGTGTTCGATTGGAGTCGGTATTACCGTACCGTACCGTTAATAAATTTTGGATTTTTAATATTAAAGACGATGCGTTCATAACTTTTAAAATTGGAGGGGATGCGCTCACAGCTTGTGAAGTTGAAGGCGCTCAAAAAAGAACATTAATATTATTTCATTGCTATTCTACTCACTCGTTTAAGGTGCGAAGCGACGATTCCAGATGGGCGGAGTCGAATTTACAACTCGTATTGAGTTGATATGCGATATGTTTTCTGAGGAGTTGCAGTGTTCCCAGCAGAAGTACAATATCGGCTATGTGTTGGTACACTTTGTGATGCTTCACAATCATCTGATCGATATCGCTCATATCGGTGTTGGGGTGTGGTATTTTATCCTGATTGCCCCGGAGTTCTATCTGAGCGTGTTGTAACTGGTTCTTGATCATGTATCCGTACAATGTATCCAGTCCGTGCAGTCCAACCACGCCTATCGCTTCGTTCATTTTAGCGAACGTCTTCGTGTTCATGACTTCCTTGTGCGTCTTACAATCGTACCAGGCCGCACACACGTTAATGTAAACGCTTAATCTATAACAAATCGCTATTATATTTTTAGGGCTCCATATCTTTAAATGACTAAATTAAACTAGAATTAGTTTGTCGTTCATCTGTCTGTCAAGTTTTGACACTCACTTTGACAAAAATCGAATCTAGGACTCTTAGTTCGACTTAGGTCCCGACCCAGCTGTATGTATCGTATTTACTTACTCCGAAAATTTATTCTATTAAGGAAACATTTTTCAGAAGTACATAAACGTATGAATGGATATCATATGCATTTTTATAGTGCTATATTATAATATTTCCAATAAAAAAGTAAAAATACCTTGAATCCACAATTTGAGTGATTTGCCTCGCAAGGCTACCCATAAACCCTGCGGATGGTCCGTAGAAACTAACTCCTTTTCTTATACTTATTTCCTTGGCAACATTTTGATTAATTATAGCCGATACCTACGAAAATATATTACATTGCAGATATCTAACAAAACGTTTATTATTTACGACAATTTATAGTTATTGCCTGGGAGAGATTGCTGCATTATGTGTTAAAATTGTACTATTTTAAATTATTATATATTGAGTAGTATTTAGAAAACTTAGCCATATTCTTATGTCGTCAATACCGCAGAGTTTGATGACGAGAGTCTTCAAGCAATACGACCCCGAGGGCCATTTGATGACGTGCGGAGCCGAAACGTGGCCTCAAACCGCGGGGCTAGTCTATAAGTTTGCCGTAGCTCAGCGCAATATGGAATGTGATAAGCTGGGGTTCTTTTTTGGCGGATAAGATTTGCAAAGATGTTATTCGTGAAAAAACGAACAAAACCGATATCACGCGAAAGGTAAGCACGTTAAAGTGGCTGTGAGCTGATTACATACCATTAAGGTTCTGGAGGCGAGGCCGCGTTCGGGAAGCCAGAATGTCGGCCGACCTTCGACTAGATGGTATGATGAGTCACGATCAATAGCTGGTTTAAGTTGGATGCGAGTAGCGGGGGATCAACTGCTGTCTTGGCGTTCATTGAAAGAGGCCTACGTGCAGCAGAGAGCAGTCAGAGCAGTGGACAGATGCGGGCTTTTTCTCATAGCTGAATATATTCATTTAAAATTATTTTACCTGTTTTTGCCATATCCTGAGACCATGTATGTTAATATAGTCCTGAATGTACTCTAGCGATCTTTTGTAACCGTCCATACTTTCTGCAAGTTTTTGTAGTCGACTTTCTAAATTAACAGATTTTTTTGTTTGTGGTTCGAGAAATTCAATAAATTTCTTGTTTATATGTCTATCGAGTTCTTTTAGTAAGCCCTCTTCTAAAAGTTCTGCAGGATCTACTCTTATAACACCTACTAGAGTGGATCTCATGTCAAGAATACCTAAAAAGATTTTATAAAATAAATTAGAATCCGTCTATGGTGAAGCACAAACCAGTGTTTTATTTTTTGTTGGCTTCGATTGTTTTGGGTTTGCTGTTTTTGCAGTGAGCTGGTTTCAGTTTTTAAATTGTTTTTATTGTGAACTCAAATATATTATGTGCATATTGACAGCTTCACTTTCTTTTCATCAAATAGATACGTATTTCTAGATCACAGATCTTTCAGAGAACATTTTTAAGCAATATTGAGTCAGATGCGATATGAACAATTTATATCAGACATTGCATCTTCTGACACAAAAAAGCAGATCAAATTAACAATGCTGCATCTTCCCAAATAATATTAGTTAACAATAGAAATCCAACCACTTACCTGTAGTGAAGGTAGATACAGAATGAGTGAGTTTCGCTACTTCCATTCTATCCTCCATTTGAGCGTACTCTCTCAATTTCTCTTTTTCTATTCTAGTGGGCAACTCTTTGATGGTCCAAGTTTGTAGTTCGATAATTTTTTCAACAATATTAAACACCATTTCTGGTATAATTTGTAACACTTTTTGGATGTAGTTTATTAACTCATTGCTATAGTATTGAGAGACAGATACTAAGTCATCACTTTGGGCTTGATTAATTCTTAGCAAAGGTATTTCCATAGCACTCGCTAATTTAAGAAACAGTGCTCTAAGTCTACTGGTAACTGCTGGATTATCTTTAATATTATTTTGCATATGAATTGTATACAAATCTATAGTGCACCAAGCATAGCTAAAATCTGCAACTGTTTCTAATGTGATTAAAGAATCTTCTTTTAATATTGCAGCTCTAAGGACATTTTTCAAAGCGTCTTTGCTCTCAGATAAATACTGAAACACTGTTGAAGTGGTTTTTATGCCATGGAATTCTTCAACTTCGTCCAATACTCGAATAAGTTGTGTTACTTTTTTAATAGATTTTGATGTTATAGGCTCCTCAAGTGATGAAATCTGCTTAGCAATATTTTGAAACCATGCTGTCAATTTTTCATTTTCACTGACTTTTGTAAATGGTCTAGAACCAGTAAACAATTCCGATAAATTGTTTACAGCATCCATTGCAATATTTTTGTTAGTATTCCATGCTTCACTTCGGTTATCTAATAACCTTTTCAGATACTCTCGTATTTTAAGTTCTATTTCTGCAGTACTTACAAGTAATTCAAGTAGTTTCAAAGGGTCATAATTAGTTTCTTTTACGACTAAATCTTTAAGTTGCCTACTCTTTTTGTTATTATCAAAGAATATAACATCATTGTTATGTAAAATTAACCAACGAATAACGTGATTAGAATTTAAAATTACATTCAGAATCTTGTTAATATTGTCTAAGACAAATTCATCGTTCAATGTTCCTTCCTTCAATAAAATATATATTTTACTTAAAATCAAGTCAACGGAACTTCCTCTTTTGGAGTAAATTTCTTTAATAGCTTTAGGGTTGCATGTATTTTGAAGAGAACTTTTTGCAGCTTTAAAATTTTCCCAATAATCAATCACATTCAGGGTTACACCCATATATACTGGAATAATCCAGTTACATGGAAAAAATTTATCAACAATTTCTCTCATTTTAACTGTGTCCGAATGTAAATAATTGGGTGTAAAAAATAAACAAACAACAAGCATACTTGCTTGTGTGGCAAGAGCCGACGCCTGGTGTTCAGGTATTGTGTACACTGACAATTGGTTATAAATGTCTTCAGATCTCAACTTTCCAACAACTTTCTCTATAAAGTCAGAATGTATTGGTATGCGGCTGAAATTTGTATTCTCTTATTATTGTATGAAGATTCTCAATAAAAATTGATTGGTATAGCAAAGTTATTGAAATTGTGAATAGAAAATGCTGGCCTAGCAACTATACTACCTATATCACTGACTATTAGGTATATTTAAGAAAGCATTTATATATTATAGTGGCACAGCTAGACAAACAAGGGCACCAGTGAAAAAAAAAAAGAAATGTAAACATTTGCAATTAGATTTGATTTTTAGTATTTAATTTGAAAAAGAATACATAAAATACTTTTAGTTGATACATTAATTTGGGCTCATGGTGCAATGCACCTTTGTCCTGTGGCAGTAATACTACATGTATATTATAATGCTTTGTCAAAATTTGTATTACTGAATACATATTTATCTCTCAAGCTAAAAGTACAACATATAAATATTTTGGAATTGAAATTTGAAGGAAAATGTAAAATAATCACCTAAAGTATTCAACTGGATAATCTACTGGCCTTTTCCCATGAAGTTGATCATAGCCTGTATCTCTTAAAAGTTTACACACATCATCAACATTTGACTGAGATTGACTTGTGCTATAGCGGTAAAATGCTACCAATATTCTTTCCCTTACATTACCAGGAATGTATAAATCACAAAGAAGAAGCATTGCTCCATATAGATATAAAGACTCACACTGTAAAAGGAAAAAACAGATTTATTTACAACATTTTATATAACCTTAGATATTGCTATAGTTGTACTTACTAATAACTGTTTGCCCTCTATGTCTTTAATCACAGTTTCAATTGTTTGCTGAATAAATGCTCCATCGTGCAATTGCTCAACAAAAGAATTGAGATCCACGATGTATTGGTAAATATTCTCAAACAGAAGATAAAATCGTGTTATTAATTCTAAATGTTTTTCTTTTAAGTCATCATCTAAATCATGTAGTTTCTAAAAAAAAAACAAAATTAATCGACTACTTACAATGAAATTTAACAAATCAAAGTATAATATTAACTAACAGTATTTGAATTGATTTTTTTTTCCTGCACATCAGATATCTTGAAATAACTAAAATCCATAACAATTTCTTGAAATTGTTGCTGCAACTCTTTTGTATCAAGACTGTAAAAGTATAATTTAATGTTAATATACATATCATGTGTAATGTATTGTAAGAATGATTAAATGTTAAAAAAAATACTAACTAAAACACTTTAGGTACATGATCTTTTAATCTTAATATTTCAGCTAAAATAGCGTTTCCGTGAGAAACTAACTTAAGAAGATTTTGCGCACATAAATTATCTTCAGCTAAAAAAACCCTCATCTTGTAAATTTAATATAATTCGCAATCTTTTATCTTACAATAATATTTGTGTATTTTAAATCATATTTGACATTGAAGTCTGACAAGTGACAGTTTTATAATTCGCAAATTGTCTATGTTTGATAGTGAGGAATTAATAATATGAGGGAAACAAAAAAGTATCGACGCTTTTTTGTTCAGAGTACTTTTTATCGATACCGATATTTTTTATTCGATACTCTTAATTATTTCTAACAAGTATCGTATAGTTACGAATTCTAAAAATTCGGAAAACTTGACACTGGCAGAATGTTGCAAATGGCGACCCTTGGTCAAGTCTAGAAGAAGGGGAAGATATCAATCTCATCTGTAAACTTGTAAATTGTAATCAATCTATATAAAAAAAAACATAAAAAATATTGTTGTTATTGACATGGAAAGAAAAATAATAGAAAATTCTTAGCACTTTAATTTAAACTACCTATCACACAGCTATGCCTATTGCGTATCTCACGTGAATTTTAAAATAAAAAAGTCTATACTAGATATTAAATTTGAAAACACCGGGGGAAGAATATGGATTTATTAAAAGCACCCTCAATTCAATCTCTTTTAGATTCAGATTTAGAATCCGTAGAAAGCCTGCAATATGTAGATTTCGAAGAGGTAATATAGCTAAACCTAATATAATTTAAAAATTCTGTTTTTATTTGTAAGTCCTTCCTGTTGATATTAAATATCATAATTCTATATTTGCATGAATATTTTGTAACATAGTAGTTAGACTTTAAAAAATAAGGTATTTTTAAATTGTTTATGAATTTTATCATTTTAGTTAGATGAAATCGAATATGCTTTACCAGCAAGTGAGGCTCCTACCCTTGCAGAAGTATTGTCTTCTGAAGAGTTAGATTTAGAAAAATCAGAGAAAGATTATGAAGAACCAACAACATGTTCAGCTTTGCAAGTAGATTTTTTACAAGCTATTTCCCAGCAGTTGACTCAGGCTCAAGTAAGTAATTTTTTTTCTAAAATGCATAATAATATTTTTGTTTGTTATACTTCAGTGTCCCAACATTAAACAAACATTCTATAAATATTTCTTTCATTCTGTTTGTTATTATTGATTACACATTATTATTATCTTCATTAAGACAATTTGTGGTGCTAAAGTTTTGTGGCTGTCTAGTATATTATTGTAAATAGTAAGTAATTGGTTTAATACAATCTTACTACCATTTAAACTATTAAATCTGTTGTGAATTTCAAATTTTTCTTGATATTCAGGTTACTGATGGTAATAATGATGCATAGAGTGACAATTATATGTGTAGCCAGAGGCGGATTAAATGTTAGAGCATCGTAGGCAAGCACCTCATCGGTGCCTCTCCAGCGGCCAAAACGTATTATGTATTTTAATTTGTATAAGTGGTTAAATTAAAAAAAGCCACATGCGCGCCCCTTTGTAACCTCGCGCCCCTAGGCACGTGCCTAGTTTGCCTTTAGGATAATCTGCCACTGTGTAACGACTATTGTTTTTGTAATTATCGCCTGTTTCATGTATCTAAATTACACGGAGTGATTTTATTTCATAATTGAGGGACAAACTTTATTCAATAAATTTTCTTCAAACCATCTCAAGTATTAAAATTAACTAGAAAATGTGCAGGAATGAAGGAAGAGTGCTAAAATGTCATATTTTGTACCATGTTAGTATCTCCTGTATACTTCTTACTATTACATGATTTTTTCTTCATTTTCTCTATTTTATTACAATCTATAGGCACCTGCTACTCCAGTTGAGTAAACACACTTTAAGATTGAAATCTTAGCATAATCATTAATCAACGTGGCAGTGAATCAGTCAATAGTCACATAAACTAAAGACTTGATTTGCCATTGTAGTTAGCCAAAAGCCGCATCAGGCAAATCTCAGTGATGGCTACCTCCACAACACAGAATAACAACGTCTGTCTTGTGGCTACTTTAAGGTGCGTCCAGATATATGACACGGTTACGGTGTTCTGTTACGGTGAAATGTTACAAATCTGGACGCACCTTTAGGTTACATGTATCTTAGTGGTCACCAAAGTGAGTGATCACTTACTTTGGTGTTCACTAAAAAAGAACATATCCAACAGTGAATGGATACAGGCTTGTTAATAATGATGAGAATGAAAAATTACGTTTATCAATTTAGCAATAATTTATGCTACTAAAATTAAATCGTTTATAAAAAATTGTACACAGTCACAAAGATATCGCATAACATTAAACATGATAGATAAGGCCATGGTCGAAAATATATATTATTATTACACTGATTACGTCAGTTGTCGTTTAGTATAGCAATTTACACTGCTTTACTTGGAATCTCCACGATAGATAAGATTCCTAAAAAGTGGACAGACATACTGACAATCAAAGAGTAAACTGCTGACAATGAAGTCATCCTGTAAGGCAGGGATTTCCAATCTTTTAAATCACTCAACTGTATACTAAAATACTACGCCCTCCTGGTCCCAACAACTGTATAATATACCGACAAATTAATAAATAACTACATACAGTTTAAATATGGAACCGCTCACTGCGCCCCGCTTTGGATCACTCTATGCGCCCCAATATGGGCCCCCCACTGGTTGGAAATCTAGCTGGAACTTCAAACAGAGAATTTGCTCATAATTTTCATGCCGAGCCTGCAGGTTGGCAGTAGCGAAGTGGATTTTACAATCACACTTCTACCCAGCGATGTATCAGTTCTTGTGTTTCCACTTAACATATCGATGATTAATATCACATAATTATTTCGGTGGTGTCTACTGACTGACTGCATTTGGTAAACAGACACCTTATTCTAACTGTAAGGCAAAGATGCATAGTGGGCGGCGGGGTCGTCGCTACGCCTAATTTGACTAACATTAGATACAAGAAAAAGACTAACATAAATAATATTTACAAATATATATTTTTAGGAGCGGTCGTCTGCTGGTGTAGCAACTACTTTGAGCGTAGCATCCAATGGAAGATTAACAGTCGGGACAGCGCATGGACATTTATTATCATTTCATGAACAGATTTTGCGCTGGGTGTGCGATGCACACGGCGACAATGGAGCCGTCACTTGTTTATCTTATAATAATGATTGCACACGCCTTTTGGCTGGATTCGCCCGCGGGAACGTTTTTCAATATGAGAGCGTCCGTGGTATAGTTTTAAGAAAAGTGACACTTGGCGGCGAAACTTGGGGAACATTACGAGTCACGTGGGCAGGTACCTCAGGATTGGCTCTCGATACTGGTGGCTCTGTATGGTTAGTCAAATTTTCGCGGCCCTTGGGAGTACGGTCCGCTAAAGTGTCATGTCTTTTTTCGGGATCTCGGGGCGAGGTTGTAGCTATGTCTGCGAGAGACGCACGAGTTTTAGCCTTAGCGACCCTTTCCAGGGTAATTATTGTAGCGGGCGGTAGAGCAGCTGGGGTACGGTTAGATGGACCTCCGGACGTGCTTCCCGTATTGGAATGGTGTGCATTGGATAATAAAGTTCTTGTATGCGCTCGTGCTAATATAATGCAGTGGCTTACGGTATCTGTTAATGGATCATCAATCAACCTAAGACCGTTTCAACGTATGGAACTTAAAACTACTCCACTATGGCTCGGATGGCTTGGAGGTAGCTTGGCAATGTTTGATTCGGATGAAAATCTTCGACTTTGGGGCGATGATTACGACAAACCCCTAGATTTATCGCAAATAGAACCTGTTTATTCATCTGCATTTTTTAAGGTACATCATTAATATTTCTACACAAAAATTTACCTTTATGTAATTTTTGCATGGGATGGATTACAGTTGTATCATCAGCGAATGATGGGAGGATAACGCCGATTGATAGCGGGATATCACTGCTACTATTTTATTAGCAGAACTATTCATATTTACTGCACCAAAATGTTTTTGATTTTAGTGCAGTAAGTATGAATAGTTTAATGATTATTGCGGCTTTTTTTTGCATAATATTTTAATTAGTAAGCCGAACGATCATTTACCCTGAAATCTTCACAGAAAGGGGATATTAGTATTTCATGTTTCTACCATATACGCTGCTATCCTTTCTGATTTTTTTTTTAAATTTTTCATACACATATCAGCTTAACATTAATCCACGTTTCCAAAAAAAATCCACTTTTTAGGGTCATTGGACGGATGGTCGAGTATCGCGCGCGATGTGCAAAGCTGGAGAAACAGCTCTAGGAGGCATTTGTGTTTCTGAAGGCACTTTATCTCTACTGGGTCGTCGGGGAGTGCTACGGGTGAAACCACGTGATCTCGTCGCAAGAGCCCAAGCGTTTATCGCTTCTGGACGATACCCCCAAGCATTACGACTACTGTGCTCAACTCAAGGCCCCGATGCAAAGAAACTTGCTGTAGACTTTATAGCTAATATATGCGATAGACCTCATATTTTAAGTAATAAAAATATAGCCGTACAAGTAGTCAAGTTGTGCTTACAATATGATCTCAGGTATGTATAACATATTTAATGTAGCTAACTTTTATAGGTCCGAGTCTATGGCTCTTTTATGAATGAATGATAAAATTGTATGTTTGATGGTGATTTCTGAAATGGCAACCATCACTATATAATATACTTTTAACTCTGAACTTATCGAGTCCTAATATTTTATTAAAATAGGTTTAAAAATAGGAATGATAAACTTTAAATTTGATTTATTTTAGCGATGAATTATGGAATAGTTTATGGGAAAACTGTTCAAGTGAAAAGGCATTTGTGGAGGCATTAGGAGATGCAGCGGTACGAGGGGAATTTACGAACATGCCTCCTTCTCCAGATTTTACCCAGGTATGTTATATGTGGAAATAAATTATGATAATTATTTTCTTAACAATTTTGAACTTTACTGGCCTCTTAGATTTTTTTATAGGGTGAAAATCTGAAACTATTATTTTAGATTTTCCTCGTGTTGAAGTTGAGATGCCATTGTATTATGATATAATATTACATTATCATTGTAGGTACATAGTCATATTCGTTTCATATACTGTATTATTAATAGAAGAGTCAACACAGACTCTAATCCTTAAAAGATCTCTCGGCCACTGGCAATAAATATATACTATTCTTGGACATATATGAACGTCATGCAAGACATTGTTCATTTAATAAGAAGAAATTGAATGTCAAAAAATATTGTACAGGCTCTGATCGAGAGGCTGGCGGAGTTCGAGCCCGACCTGGTGGAGCGCGTGGTGGCGTCGGTGCCGCTCACGTCGCTGGACCCGCACCGCGCCAGCGTGTTCACGCGCGCGCGCGGCCTGTGGCGCGGCGTCGGCGCCATCGCCGCTGCCTTAGGTACTTTGTCATTCGGTTTTCTATGTAGATTCGCATTTTTACATGTAGGTCTTATTATGATTTTACCTTGATTTGCTGTATAGTTAGTAGTTACATAGTCTCCTAATATATTTAAATGTGTACTTACTAATTTATGAATTCGTCATAAATTGTTCTAAACTTTTCTAAAAAAAAATTACGAGCTTATCCTATCCATCGCCCTAAGTTAGTGTGATATGATTGTTCATCAATATTTATTGTATTTATGCGGTAATTTTCTAAAATATAGATTTTCTATAGGAAAAACGAGCTACATCCCCCCAACTTAGTCCAGTGTTCGGTCATCGGTGTTATGTAAATGTCTGTCGAAGTTAGTTTAACGATCGCGTTGTGGTGTGTCAGACGGCAGCAGCGGCGCGATGCGCGCGCTGGTGGGTCACGTGCGCGCGGGGTGCGGCGGCGGCGCGGCGTGCGCGTGC
>DWQD01000022.1:0-13243 GCA_018252415.1 Jalmenus evagoras | reverse complement strand
CATTTCGTTCCGAAGATAGCATATATATATATACAAGATTAGCTCGTATTATAGTATAAGATTCTTGTTTGTTCGTTTGCCAAGTCCTAAAGTGAATTTATGATTGTATTCTCGTCGTTTTGTATCGTGTTAATCAGCAAATGTGTTTGGACGTGATGTCTCAATAAAAGTAAAATCACTTACGGTGAACCGTATTTTGTTGTTTATATCAACCTTGACATGTTGTCACATTTAAATGTTGATAGGCACATTTAATTTTCAATGCCAGCACGTGTTATTTTATTCTATTTTAATTGATAAAAATATTGTGCACTAAATTTTTTATATTTCATAAATATAACCACCAATCGCCTAAAATCCTTATCGCCAAAAAACGATTCCTCTTAAGCAATGGGATAAAAGCTGAATTGAATGGACATTGCTTTACCAAAACATAATATAAATTGCTAATCAAAGTAATAAATATTTAATAATATGGAATTAAAATTAATAACGGCTTAAAAATTAGTACTTTGAAAGAGCAAAACTCTTATAGACTGCTAGAAATAATAGTCATAATATTAATTTATTCAAAAAGTAGTTCAAAAGACATGTTTACATATTGCGGAATAGTTAACAAGTTAGAAAGAGTAAGCAAAAAATTTACAATTGTGTAGCTGTCCACACTATAAAATCATAATGTAAGCACTGTATCTTATCAAAAGTACGATTATTCTTACGAATATTAAATTGTTTAAACATTAAATAATATTTATGAACAATCACACCATGTTTACTCAATTTCATGATGGTATCCAAGACCTATGTTACGGATACTTGTTCATCATCATCATCATCAGTCCGTGTCAATCCACCGTTGGACATAGGCCTCCCTAGATGAATGCCAAATCGCCTGATCGCTACTCACATCCAACCCGAACCGGTTTAGACGGAGATCATCATCCCTAGATAGAATACGTACGAAAACAAAACTAGATAGATGTCAATCGCAAAATGATTTCAAGTAACAAGGCATACCACCAGAAATTACTGCCAAAGTCTTGTATGGACAAATTATTGCTACATTTTTATTATTACTTACACCAAATTAATTATAGCAATAAAGATTTATCATATGACATTGAATATAAAGGTAATTAAAATTAAGGCCAAAATACTGAGGATAATGCTATTAATTTCTGTAATATAGTTTTTATTAATATTTAAAAATGTACATATTATGTTAATCAATATACAAAACTTAATTTTTTGCAATATTTTTAAGCAAATATGCTTTAAATACAATCGTAAACCGTATATCTGTATCTTTTAGAATAACAGGTTTTCTTTTACAAGACTCAATTTCAAAACTTTGGCCCATTCACTACCTGAACTTAAGCTACGTGATCTATACACTAAATGTATAATATTTAAAAAAAAATAACATATTAATTCGCAGCTGACAACGAAGCAGCTGTTTGAAACACAAACCATTACAATAATTAATCTTTTACATATGCAAATTAACGCAGAATTAAATCTGTTAATTAGTTTCTAAAATGATAAAGATCATAACAAGAGAAAAATGGTTGTATTAATATGTGATAGCAGAATAAATAAATTTAGAAAAAAAAGAATTAAGATTTTTTATATAAAGAAATTGTATACATCCATGACTCCGGCATAATTAGGATATTATAATAAATTTTGCTAGTAGTAGTAATATAGATATTAAAAGAATTTGCGCTGCAGAAAAACATGAATCTGCATTTTTCTATACCAGTCAACCTGAAATTTGCCAATCTAAGTAGACCTGTATATTAATAGATCTTATAGTCTCATTTTAAGGAGATCTATCCTAAAAGTGTCCTGAGTAAAGAAAAGTAAAATATAAATTATTATTGTAAGAAATACTTTCAATTCGAAATAACTTATATTCATTTCCAATATTGTCTGATTTATGAAGAAAATTAGAAGACGTAACAATTCTCTGATCGTGACTTAATATAAAGATAATGATGCAAGTTTCCGCAGCAAAATGGGACATCTTTTGTTTGTTACACAAAGCTCCCAGTGTCATACTCATTGAATTCCCATCGGTCTCGACAAATTGTAACAAACTGTAAAGTTGAGTCCCAAGTTAGTAAATGCCATCAAACGGGGGCAAGAATCCATTAATTCACCGTAAGAACTTGAATTAAATCACTCGAATCGGTCGGAGTTTGGATGTTTTTGTGTAATTTAATATAGAATCATGTTATATAACTTTAAATCTAAAATAAATTGATTCGAGATGAGCTTATGCATAAACTTTTATTACTGTATTAAAATTGGATTATATCTTAGCCTGTTTTGGATTTAATGTTTTCAAGGGAAACAAACCCTTTTGATTAGAAATGTCTTTCGAAATTATGTAGTATAATGAACCAGAGGGAAGTAAGTTAGCATTAAGTATTCGCATTTCTAGAGCTGTCTGTGTCGAGGCAGTTAAAATTTCACTTGGCTAAGCAAAATTTTCTGTCCGTTGCAAAAATCTTCCCCTTTTTAAGGGTGGGAGTAGCGAGCGAATTCTTGCATAAAATTTACATCGAGCGGTCCATACAAATTACCATTTCACTTCTAACTCTGATTAAATGTTGTAGAAAAAATATTGCTCTCTAAATGGAAGAGAAAATTCTCGGTTTTCGACTCATTAAAATTGATGTTTTGTTTTTTTACGCTCGCCTTCTCCCAAGAGTGATTCCCTTAGTTAAGCATTATTTTATTTCGGCCCAATACTAAATTGTTTAATTTATCTAACAACAAGATTAATGTTCTGCTTTGAAAACATAATTAATTTTGTTTGGATAAACATTTAGTACAATGGATTTCAGATTGGAGAAATAAACACACAAGAAAAAGATTTATATATTCAGACGCTTTATTTCGTTGAAGCTTAAAACTTGGCAATATCCAATAAGAAGTCTTCCAAAAAAGGTGTATGTTACAATGTCTTTCGAGCAGAAGGGTGTGAAAACATTGAGAGCAGGGTAAAGGGTATTTGGCAGGCTTCTACAAGCTAATGATCCTCTTGATTGCGGTAAAGTGTCGCTATAAAACGTCTCGATGTTGCCAACTTTGAAAAAACAGTTGCCTTTCCTAAATGACTATTTTTCCTGGCAGCCAACCGATATTATGAGACAATTGCCTTTATTGCTTGAGAATTGATGCTTTCCTTCGTGCTAACTAATTTTTTGTTTGAAAACGTGTTTTATTGTTAAAAAACCGTTTTAATCTGCTTTTGTTAACTGTTTGTAAATGAGTATTTTAAAATCCGTTAAAGGGAACTAATCATAAAAACACCCAGTTGAAAACTTTAAAGGTGGTATTATCAAAACAAAGTGCTAGAATAAATTAATAATTTAATATTACAAGATAACTGGCTATCAGAAGAGAAAGTGCGTATCCTACGGATCTTACTTTCTCTTCTAGTATACATTATAAAAGAGGAAAAATAATTAAATGATATACCTAAAGAACAGAGAAGTTATGTCCTCATCACCTATTTAAAATGAACCCTGTCTTTAAGCGACAATGAGATAGAGAGTCGATAACCGACAGCAGTCTATGTGATGTAATTGTTCTGTATTAGCTAACCTAGTGCTGTAAACAAGAGTAGATTCATTTTGTATTAAAGGCAATAATATGAAACGATTATAATCTAATAGATTACCGAGTGTCGATCGTTTTCGCTTACGTTAATAGAAGCTTTTAAACAGTGGACAGTAATAACCTGATGATGACGATGATTTTTTTAAATTAGCAAACTAATTTGTGTAATATTAATCTGCTCGTCAGTTAACTTATATTTATGCCCTTTAAAACTGCTCACGACAACCGAAATCAATTTTGAATTCATAATTTAATTTAGCGGCGCCCATAGCTTTGAAAATGTTTAATTTGGTCGTCAGAAACACAAGGGACCTACTATTGTAATGTCCTTATAACTTTTGTCGCTTTTAATAACGTTTAATTAATTTTGTTTACTTTCAAAAACATATTTCAATTATTGTTGATGAAAAAATTTTTAATAAAGGATAAAGGCAAAAGTAATTTTCGGGCCGACTTTATTAAAAGTTGATACTTTGAGATGGCAACGGTTAGGGCACTTCACGAAGTAAAATAATATTTCGCGTCGGTTGATTCAACGTTTCAATATTCAGAGGGTTCATTAATCACACTAAATTGACAGCGAGGGGGCTTAGGTTGATGTCTCTGCAAATCAACTGTTTTTTTTTTTATTTTACGATACGAATATTTCCCGTGACAATTTCAGAATGGAGACTTATTTTTACATTATGATCAGATCTGATTTGAGACTGACATCATCAATTTTGTCATCAATTATCATTAACAGCTCGTAAACGTCCACTGTTGGATATGGATGAAACCAAAACAGTAGGACACTAATATTATGTTAAACAAAATGTGAGTTTGATTACATCACCAAAATTAATGACAATTAAGAAGCGTAGCGATGCTTAAATGGTAAAGAACTCTATTCATAAAACATGATTTACTGATTCGATCTAGACCTAAGCCCCAATGAAAGTATTTCTAATTTTCATCTGCTTTGCCAATATCATTTTGTAGTAAAGGAAAATATTTAGAAACCGTATTTACTATCAGACATGTGTCTGAAAGTTTTTGATACGTGCATAATTGTATTCAATTTAATTGTATCATAGCTACATTTTTTATAATGTACAAGAACTACTTTAATTATAAATATTTATCAATTATACTTAATGGCTTTGATATTAAAAATAAGTTGTACGTTTCCATGTAAGATCGTTAGTTTAAAACACGATTAAAAATTGTAGTGATGTTAGCAATTTACATATTTTATTATTAATTGCTGTTTTATATTTTGTGTGTAATATATCAACATCTCTAGAAGCTTTTTGGGTATCGTTGGTGTGGAAATATTCAAATCTATTTATTAATTTACATATTTTATTTTTATTACTCTTTATATTAATTGAATCTGTGATTATATTTGATATTTCTAGTATTGTTATTTGTTTATTTATTTTATGCGGTGTTAGATTTTATTTCTTTCGTATTTATCAAACTTATGGTAATTTATAGCTGGACTTAAGATACTGCCTTGTAGAACACTCTTATCTATACATAGTATAAAGTAAAGTTGGAAAATCCTCTGTTTGTGTATTCGGGCTAATTTCGAGAATCCTTGTACGGATTTATATGCGGTTTTTTTGTATTATGGTCTGCGTTTCTTCCGAAAGATTTTAGTGTATTAAAACTGGCCCTAGAACATATAATGGGCGAAGCCAAGCTGGGATGCTAGTTACAACATATAACATTCCTACCTGAACTTGACTTGCGCAAACTATCACAAGCACAGCTGTTATGAACGTAATTAAACATCTGTAACATAAAGTATTCTTTAAAATATAATCCAGATTGATGACTTGATAATTATACATTTTAGTATGGAACCGGGCCAGAGATATTATGTAGTTAATAGTGGTACTCAAACTTGACTAATGTAAGTACATAAATTTCCCATCTAAGTAGTTCACTTCCATCAAACCGTAGTTAGCTTGTGACTTCTGTTACAATGTAAAGACGTGATAGCCTCGTAGCGAATTTAATGTTTCGTGTAAAAGCCCCCATTTATCATTAATGGGGCATTCATCATAAATCAGAGCAACTTTATCCCTCTCTTTGCTCGTGCCGTCTCTGTTTAACTTACCACATTCCGAGCTAAGTGGGGATCTACAGGATTTGCTTGACAAAGTACTTTTTTCTTTTTCCTTGTTTATAAAGGGTGGGCTTCACCTTTTCCGATATCAGCAGTGTATCGGTTTGTTTACTGCGAAGTTTACCAGAGTCATTTGGGAGCGATTTTTATTAACTTTCAAGGCTTGTTGCTTTTTTTCCTTTTTAACGTTTTTACGCTTCGTTCACTTTTAGAGTGGTTTTAAAAATGACTGTGTTTGCTTTCAAATAAACATGTTAATATTTATTGAGTAATTAAGTGTTATTATATAATTTAATAATTTTGGATTAGTCACTCTTGAGCCACAGCCTTCGGGCTGATAAAAGTGAAGAATAACGACCGCATTTGTAGGTGAATCGCTAGATTAAAATCTCCTCTTGTAGTTGCATTAACTTGAAAGCGAGTAGCCTCTGGTCAATTGGTCAATTTGGCTTTCATAGAAAGATTTGGATAGATAAAGACTAATTAAATCATTATAACACTTAATACTTCGATGGTATCGATTATTTCTATCGATGTATCGATTGTATCAATCGATAAATCGATATTATGAAAGATATTCTACCTGCATTCCTACTGTATAGATCTACTAAACTGATTCTAAAAATTATTTTCTTAATAAAAAGATATTTATAGTATTCAGATTATTTGGGGCTTAGTAATTTAATAAATATATCTATCGTCGAAAGATATGCTTAATATACTGCTCTCTCCTTCTTTTGCTTCTGTGATAGCATCGAATTTGTGTTGCGTTTAATAAATCCTATAATAATTATATCAAAGACTTTTATTGAAGATATAAAAAATATATTTCCCGTTTTTATTAGGTGTCTGTTATTGTGTATATCTTGAACAAGTTTTGACGTAGCCTCAATACATATTCATAGTTTCCCACATTTAATTAACGTCGATGCGAATCAATTGGTAAGCCATAAGCCATCATAAAAACGGTGATCGTAATTACCATACTCATTTTGGACTCAATTATCATGGAATAAGGATGATTATTGGATGAAGAATGTCTAAGAGGTTATAGGACCGTGTGGGTGGCATAGTACGCGATTTTAAACGCGCTTGCGCAATCTATAGGACATTTTAGTTACACGCATGCCCGACTGATATATTAACGGAAAATTTTAAAACATGCCCTATCAATGTTATTTATAAATCATTAGGTAATTTTTAAAAATAAATACTCATGAACACACCACATTAACCCAGTGCCGTGGTAAGTTTATTAGAACTTGTGTTACGAGTATCATTAATCTACCATAGACAGTCAGTCACTCCCATAAAAATTAATCTGTCATAAACAGTCTAGCATAGACTTCAATTTTTTTTGATGACGCTTCGGAAATGCGTTTACGCACCATACCGGCCCCAGTTTGGGTATAGGGGCTCAGCGTGTGTTGGACTCAGTTGGTCTCAAGGGCCAGCAATAGCCACAAAAGCCGCAGCGGGTTGCCATCGGCCGCCATAGGTGAGGTGCCTCGGATCTGATAGCGATAGAACCTCGGCGACTGGCCGGTCCCTCACTAAAGCCCTGACTCCTCTGCAATGACCTAAATCTGCCAGATACATCCACAGTTCTAAAACTTTGTTTTCATTTAAATCTTTTCTAGTCGTTTTTATTTTATATTTCTTAATTAATACGCAATTAACTATTAATCTAAAAAGCCATCGGTCCAGTGGTTTAATGTGTAAATATGCGGAGAAATTGAATTTATGAATTATGTAAATCGGTCGGCGCCACTCGGCCTATTACGATAAACAAGTTTAAAACCAATGATTTATATATTTTCGTCTTAAAAACGCCAATTAAGCAAACCACCGTTTTAGTAAAAGTTAAAAGATTTAATCATATGTGAGAGAAATTTTAGTTTTGCATATCGGCAAAGGTTTGATGTTTTGTTTGGTGATTGTGACGTAATTGTTTAGACCGGGAATCGAACATGTGGCCTCTAGTAGTGAGTAGATGTAGGCTGATGACGATGACAATTATTTGAATGCTAGTAAAGGCGAAGTTTTGTATTGAAAAAGGGCAGGGAAAAATAATGACGATACATGGTTACGGGCTGATAATGATAAAACAGTACTACTTCTTAGAACATTGACAATTGTATCTATGCACTCACTACATCAAAGGTCCAGTTTCTTTACGCTACCGCTGGGTGACCATATATTTTAATGAATATTGCAGGACAGATTTTTTAAATTTTAATTTACAGATTGTTCCGCTAAAAATTATAGTATTGATTGATTAGAAGAAATGATGTGTGTCTAGTTTAGATCGGATTTTTTTTCGTATTTTGGAATGCCTATATCCTACGTTAGAACAAAACATGATGACGATAGTATTATGTCAAACAAAAATTCTCTTGAAGTTAAGATTATTTATGGGAAAAGAATTGAACTCCGGTTTTCCAATTTTTAAACGCTCTAATTGAATATGTTTATGTTCATTAACTTTGTACTATCACCATAATTTACTGACTGATCTTTATTGCATTCAACCTAGACGTCAACTGGTTTGAGTCACGTGACGTCATCGTGTCTAATTTGACACTTTTTTTTGCTTCTGGCAATATTTAATTTTTACTTCAACATGCTATTTTTTCACATATTCACATTAACATTAGTCTTTTAAACAAACTGAATACTGGTCACCGTATCCGACCGTGATAATAACGTATAATGTTATACGAACATGCGAACGGTAATTTCGCAATTTACGCGAGGTTACGTTTAAGAAAACCAACTCACAACAGCAATAGTGTTAAGGCCGCATCTTAATCGTAATCAACCGAATTAAAATTAGATATTTAGTCCTAAAAATTTAACCGAACATATAAAGGACTGTCCGGAATTTTAAGGATAGCTAGACGCAGTAGTGCACATAATCTGAGGCTAAAAAGTAGAACACATAATTTTCTTCATGGCTGAAAAGACTACCGTGATTCATTTGATACTACAAATATTAAGAACTTAACTAGAGTTGGATTGGGACTTTTTGTTGGTACACTATTTCTAATAAATAAAGCTATAAAAACCTTGAAACCATTCCATAAGAAAAAACCTAAAAAAAAATCAAAAAAATCTTTGCAAGTGTTAAAAATCTACTTCCCAACATTCAATCGGGCTTTTCCTAACAATTATCCGTAGTTACAATGAAAACAAAAATAAAAAAAAATCCGATCCATCTCAATACAATAGATCGGAAAAAACCTTTGTTACATATAAACGCGCAATTCGCATAGAGATAATAAAAACAGGTTAGACCGTTTGATTAGATTATAGAACCGGTTGTTAGATAAATGCTGGACCGGAGAAACAAGTTATAATGTTTATCCAGTTAGATTGACCCCTCAAATGTGTTTTCAAGGGTCTAATAGGAATTATATGTGACAAGCATATTAGGCGTTAGATGCATCATGGTTTGGAAAAAGTTGAAAATATTTTCGTCTTTTTTCCTAATCGTGTGTGTAAACAAAATTGTAATAGTTACAAAATCAGGAAGAAACATAACCATAAACCTATAATCAAGATCAATCAATGAAATGATCATTGTATGTTCAGCCGAACACAAATCAGTGATGCTATATCAATGATCTGTTATAAAGAGATTTGGATGTCTCTTAACTGAGATAATGCTCAGTATTATATATTGAGCATGTATGTACATAGCAAGATAGATTGATGGACAATAATTATTGTGAGAGGTCTGAGTACAGGTCTTGCTTCTATGAGAGAGCTACGCACACTAATTAATATATTATAAGATAAGGTAGGCATCAATTTCACAGGCTATATTATTACGACGTCATGCAACATGATTTACTTGGCTTTGAAACTGTCGACCCAACTGTGGCTCAGCAAAATCACATACAACTACCAAAAAAAGTAGGAACTTTAGTTGTTTTGTTAGGTGATAAACTTTGTTGATCCTTTTGGTGTTAAGAGGGGCGCATATCCAGCACTGGATAAAAACATCGTCCTATTTGTTTTCTGGAAATTTAAATGCCACCTAACCCAACTATTTCCCACAAAGGTTTTATGGCATTCATCAAATAAACTAATTTATGCAGAAGTGTATTAAGTCTCAGTAAAGTAACATGGGAGCGCCCATGTCATTGATTTAATTTCAACAGCAATCCTTGAAATTTAAATATCAGCTCCTTTCGAATTCACATTTATATATGTAATAAACAATGCTTTATCCACCATCGTTATATTCTTGGCTTTAGGGAATATTACTGTTGGATATTTAACATTATAGTATTTCTAGTAATTATTAATAACTATTTATGATTTACCATTAATTATTAAATTTTTTGTGTCTGGTCATCTATGTCATTAGTGTGTATAACACGTTATAAGTGTAAAACTCTTGTTTGTCAATTGTCATTACTGTAATTGGTACTTGTATGGTTATGTAGTAAAAAGTATTTTAAATAAAACATTTTCGATTCTATTCTATTGTTGCTTATCTGGCAGCAAATTTTGAATTAGGTTTATTCTTTATTATGTTTGATCGACTTCATCATCATGTTTTTTCCTTCCATCTTCGGTTTGTGAGTTTTCCGAGTCATGTCCTTCCTAATTAGATACCGAGGTAAGAGGTTTCCTTTAAGGCCCGTACCTTGTACGCCTTGGGCTAGGGATTATCATAGGTTTGTTTATTAAACATATTACTCTAAGAAAAATCTGGATTTTGGACATATCCAGCTTTTTGAAATACTTTCTATTAACATATTTAATTTGTGACGTAATTTCAATATCAAGATACTTGACTATACATTTTGAATTGCAGAAAAAATCAAATGCGGTCGTGTTGTCAATCTTATTTTTTTATGAAGATTTTTAAATATGTTTAAGGATTATTTATTCTAGTATATTCATTGATTCACAACAATTGAACAGCAAATAAATTATCCTTAATTAATTGATGTAAGGAAGTAACACAATGCTACCTACCATTTAGCATAAATTAAAAACCAGAACTTGCAGCCTATTTCATTTTATTACCACTTAAAGTGAAGAAAAAAATAGACAAGGCCGTGTTATCCGTAACGTTCGTCAGAGATAGTTTGCTATCCTTCAAACTACTAACTGCTTTAGATATGTTGATAGACTGTTAATATATATGATAATTACGCCGTGATGAAGTAACACCTCGCATATCAATTTGAACGGAAGTCGGAACTCTCTGCATTATGTTATATACCTTATACTTATTTAATGATTAGACAAAAAGCCCCCGGGCTACAAGGATTTTGTTGGAAGGAAAAAATTCTTGTTAAGATCTGTAAAAATTTGATTGTACAGTTTAGGGTTCTAGGCCATCGACAACTAGCTTAAAAGCTCAGTATTTATGATTTAAATTTTCAGATTTTGGAACACCTGTTTCTAAAATCATTTTACTTATTAGTTTTGTTTTCATATTTTCTTGACGCGGGATATTAACTATCTATCTACGCCACTAGTTTTGTAAACTTTATTACTATTGTTGCTTCACGTTCCTATGAAATTCTCAAATTTCCTATATTTTTATACATTATGTTAAGGTAAGAATATTCTTAAAGATTTATTTAGTAACAAATATTTTTGGAAACAAAAGGTTTCTAAATATAAATGGCACAGTGATAAATGTAGATTATTTGAAGCGTAATGTAGCAAATATAATAAAATGTAAAAGACGATTGAGCATAAAGGAAACAGGTGGCTAGGCAGAAGTCTACAATATATCGCAATACTTGACAATAGGTAACCATAGAGACGGAATCAAAGGTAGAGACGGTTCACGGCTTCCACCCAATATTATCTGTACTACGGCCAATAAAAGTCAAGACCGTGTGCCTCACAAATTGTATGTACGTGAGTTGTAAAGCGCTTAAATTGGATTTTTCGAGTATCTTGGCGCATGTTGGGACATTATCTAAAGTACTTATGGTTACCAAATTGTCTAATGTAACTTTTAATGTGTTTTGTTTATTTGCTATAAAAACGGCGTGTGTTTAAAATTGTTTGTCATAAATGGTGCTCAGTGGTATTTGATGCTACAGCTAATATCAAATGTGCTTAATGTTCGATATTTTATTAAATGAATTGCTGATATTAAAAACCTGTTTATTTAATTCTATAAAGCTTCCATTCCACTGTTTTGGTGTATTTCTTATTTTTACTTTTTATTTTCTTATCACTATCGATAATTGATTTTATGTTTTGATAAACTTCTCGTTAATATTTATCAGAATCTTAATCTTTTAAATCTCTTTAAACATTCATGTAGTCTGAAAGCTTTAAAATCGAATAAAGACATAAAAACTAGTGCTATTATCATTCTAATCAAGAAATCATTTATTTATGCAACAATAAAACTACTTTACCTTAACAATTCAGCTTAAGATTTTACAAGACTGTATTTGTAAATATCTACATGAAGTTAAGACGCAATTCGCATGCATTTTAAATTAAAGTTTTAATTATTCGTATAATTTATTTTCATTATTCACAAATAAACGTACCTTTTTGTGTAATGAGTTTTAAACAAGTTGTAGTGGATACATTTAAGGAAAAACAAATAAAACGGGCTAGAACTGAAGTAGCTTGTTTTAACAATAATAACTTACTGATAGATCTCTGAAAACAAGACAGTGTTGAAAAATTGATTGAAATTGAAAAAATACAGTTTTTTTTTATCTATCACTGTTCTAGACCGTTCATATTTCATAAATCTCCCTACGATCATAGCGATTGGAACAATAGAAGTACCGGAAACTCAAAATTATTGAAACGCAGTTACTCACAAATAGTTAAATACGAAATATCTTATTTGAAGGGGAAAAAAGCATTTATAACAATTTTGACGCACAAATTATCTTAATAAGGTAACATTATTAACATTTGTAACTTCACACAGATGAATATCATATTATTACAGGCCGAAATAATATTACTAATGAACGTTAAATATATTCCGTGTTCAACATTTCAACATCTCATTTTAACAATCTTGACGACTAAATCGTTCACGTAATTAACGTTCAAAGGGGCCATTGTTTTAACAAATTATAACACTACCGAATTCGAACTGACGTAACTTTCGTACAGTACCATTAGAATGACTGACGTTTCTATTCGGTCAGTTTAAATTCCCCCTAATTTTAAACATGGAAGTAACACGCGAAGTAATTTAAGATTTTTATCTGTTCAATGGATGGATATATAGTTACGGAAGCTTAAGAATAGGCATATTAAACGTGAGCTAATAAAACAGCTATTATATTTGAAGAAAGAGGTTCTTCAACAGTTACACGTGTAAGCAATTGTTTGCTTAATAATACAATATTAAAAGTTACAGTTGTTTTCTAGTGTATTATTTAACTAGCGTCCCGATCCGGCTCCGCCTGTTTTATATATGCCAGGCATAGACTATACAAAATGGACCCGCCTTAAGTGCAATTTTCTATACAGATTATT
>DWQD01000021.1:0-13395 GCA_018252415.1 Jalmenus evagoras | reverse complement strand
TGATTATGGGCGATGGAGTCACTTACCATCAGGTGAGCCATTTGCTCGTTTGCCCCCCAATTCTATAAAAAAAAAAGTATCTAAATGTTAGAAATTGTTTAATTTGCACTAAAATTGACTGTAATTAAAACTATATTAATATTGTTATGGAATTATCATGATATTTCCTGTGACATTCAAAATATTAACTTGTATTATGGAAGGGAAGGAAGGGAAGCCGGCGAATATTTAACTACCGGCAATTAAATTATAATATAAAAGTAATAGATAAGAATTTTTTACTTCAACGTAATATATACGTTTATTGGATAAGTAAGATAAGCAAAAAAATTTAATTATAACTTATGAGCCCTAAAACGTTATAACGAGAACTGTCCTTTATGATGATGTATGTCTAGTTAATGCAATGAAAATAAATAATGAAAGAAGAGATTAGTAGAACTGAGCCAATATTGAGATGTATAAATTATTCACTAACTAAAAATAAAATGTATATAGTGAAACTAGTTGGGATTGTCTATTTAGTCTATTTTTGCAACAAAGTAATGCATTCTGGTAAAGAGCAAAATAACTGGTTTTAAATACTTAGAGGCTACTGGCTTAAGTCACGCAGGACGTCTACAAATATTCTGAGTCCAAAACATACATATTATTTCTGTTGTTGTTAGTGTTACCACTTGCCACTTAACTCTACATACACGCTAATTAATAACTTGCGAGCGAACTTCATTTAAATGCTTTTGCAGAAATAAAACATTTTGAATTTGAATGCTGTTGAAAATCGCGGAATTTAAAGTATTCCTGAATATTAAAGTACTTAGCATACATTTAGTTTTTAGTGTATAATTTTATATGTTTACCACTATAAAATTTAATCAAATAGAGTTGTAATAAAAATCCTATAAAAGGTTGTGAATTATGAACGAGAATATCCAACATTTTCCCAAGAAAGCCTCGCAGTAAACTTTATTACTTCGGTGCAATTTCTACCTCAGAGAGCTTTGCGTAAAATGCACAAATATATTTTGGAAATTTTGGCAGTCTGCCAGCTTTTCATCAACTAAAGATACTGCTTTTATACATCCTACATTCTCTTAATTTTCATTATATCTTTCATTGTAGTTATATATGAGATTGCAAATGTTTTAATAAGCAAAATTTATCTTTTCTTTATACATGATTAAGATGTGACTTTCTGTGTCCACTTCAAGTTACAAATGCCTTATTTTTTAATTTTGCGATTTTATTTCTTTTTATTCGTCACAAATCACATCTAAATTGAAATAGATTACTTATTTCACTAGTTAAACCAGACGCTTTTAAATTGTGATTGTGAAAGAAGTTACTGACCACTGCGATCTAATCGTCTAGTGTGCGAGGAGTCTTAAGCATCAATTACATTAACCGAGTTCTAGGGTCTACACATAGGAACAGTGAACGCGTCGTTCTTGTCGAGCAAGGAAATCTCACCCTAGAAATCGGTTAATGTAATTGATGCTTTACCCTGCAGTCAGCTAGGGGCTGTAATATAATATTCATTGTGGCCCGTATCTTAAGTCAACGTAGACTAATTAGTTATCTATTGCAAGCTTGGTTATTTACTTTGTTTTACATTTTTTATTGCTTACAGCAGGAATTACCAAACAGTAGGGGCGCGCCCCACTTGAGGGGCGTAGAGTGATCCTTGAGTAGCTCCAGATTAAAACTATATGTAGGTATTTATTAACTTGTATATTATAAAGTTGTCAGGACAAGAGGAGCGTAATATTTTAGCCTAAAGTTGAGTGAGGCGTATTGAGTAAATGGTTGGGAATCCCTGGCTTAAAGATTTGACAATTTTTGTTCTAAACACGATTATGGTTTCCTCCAAAAACAGCTATCATTTCAATTAGATTATGCAATCGGTGTTGTGATCAAATAAGCCTAAAGTATTATGTAAATATAAGTCAGAAAACATATTATATAATACATTTATTTGTCTCAAATAAAGAATGCACAGTACATCATTGATTCCATTATGTATTTGATATATATAAATTATGTATTTGAGTTCTTTAAATGGAGCATATTAGTTTTTGTGTTTATTTATAATAATTTGAGTATAGTTATTTCATATTTCATTGTGTGACCTTACCCTAACCCTTGCCTCGTATTTTATTATAAGTATAGATTAAAAAGATTCAAGAACATATTGGTATATATTGTATATACACATGGCATAATCGAATCCGTAGTCTTACCTTTGTGCAAAATCCAAAACCCATAGTACGCATGCGAAAAGCAACCATATAGCAATATTTAACAGCTTAATATTAAGTGCAATAAAACAACTCATCATAGTTAAGTCTTTATTTACAAAATAGGTGAATAGGAAAAAAGGACACACCATTATTAAATACAGGTTTTTATTTAAAATTCATTCACAAAGTAAATCTACACTAATCTACGTTACTTAGTATATTAGGTATTAAGTAAAAGTTTAAACGATTAATTATATTAAAAATAAATTAAAGGAATGCTTACGTCGATACACTTAAAATTATGAATATTTTTCATACTTACAGGCACTGGTTGTATATTAATAATTAACATAAATATTAAATAGCATCAAAAGTAGAGGAATTTAAGTTTTGTTCATTGAGATAAGTAAATAGAGACACTTAGGAAAAATTTGTTACATTGAATAGAAAGAGAAAAGCATATACCTTTCTCTTTCCAGACAATTGCTGTTTTGCTTGATACCCACGGGTATCAACGTAATTAGTACAAATGTGTCATTATTTACTTAACTCAATAGTATTAATAAATATGTAGAAAACGTAAAACCAAAATATATCACAGTTTTGTCTAAAATGCAAAATAAATGTCATATGATTTGTTTGTGGGCCATTGGAACATGATAAACAATATTTTGTACTATACTGTGCGGAAATGAGATACATACTCATCTTAAGTTATAGTATCTGAAATTAAAAATCTATTATCTTAAATAAATGTTATTTTTTAGTTTGTAAGTAGCATTTAAAACACAAACTCAACAATTTACTTACAGATTTTTATTGTTAATTCAAGTAATAAGTCTTCACCCAAAAAAATATTTTGGTCAACTTTGATTAAAAAAACATAAAATTCAATATTTGTCCAAAAGGATTCACTTGATTTTCGACAATCATTAGTACTATAGTATCTCGTACATTAGTATCACAAACTTAATAATTTTTGGCAAATCTGTAAGTAAATTTTAACAATAATAAACGCGAGAACTCTCTGGAATTGCAATTATTGTATATCCCATATTGTGACGCGGTTATAGCTCGTTCAACACAAATGTGCCACGCAACAAAATGATTTTGATACTTGACACATAAGTATCTTTCCACCAGACTTATAGAATTACTCCACCACGGATCCCATTTATTATTCCAATGACAAGATCGGTTAGCTCTTACTACACTAGTGTAGCTAAGGTGTTGGTCAGGGTTCGTCAACCTATGACTCACAGGTCACCGATTGACCCATTTCATAATTTCAAATGTCCTACGTGAGTTACGAAAATAAAATACATATTCAAAGACTGTTTTAATACAATAATATCTCTGACCCAAGCGTCTCTTTAATACTCACATTTTGGTTGATTTTAGCCCGGGGCCAAAAAAAGGTTGGCAACCCCTGGAGTCCACCATCCACACCAGGGGTCGTCAACCTTTTTAAAAAAAAGTAAACCAGATCTTGACATTAGTATTCACCATTTAGGTGATTGGGATCCGCAGTCTAGTAAAGTAAGTGAGTGGTTCGAGCTTACCGCGCTGCAATAGTGGGGTACTGTACCTGCAACGCGTTTTTAGCCGAGACTGGAGTTGATGAGGCGCGTGGACCAACTCGCTGCCGCCGTGCCGTTAGTGACAGTGCGAATGCGCAACAAACATGAGAGAAAACAACACAAGTTAAGGCACACTCTTACAGTACAATTATTATAACGACTGGGCATGATCAAAAACTAGGCTAGATTATGATAACAATATGACAAATACATAGATTAATCATATTGTTATTGTAATCTTTGGCGTGTGGTGAATGATATTTTTATTATAACTTTGTCATGACCTAAAGAATTTTAGGTTACGAAGGCTAAACCACGTAAGTTTCTCAGAAACTTATCGAACTTTAATAATTGTACTGTACTACGTCTGGTATACTTAAAAAAATATATGTAAAAATAAGTACACAAGACGCAAAAAAAAATAATCTAAAATGCAAAAAAATAAGATTAGATTTGCAATGCATAATGACAGGACTATAACTGCCATTGCGAACCCCGCGAAAGTCGCAACAAACATTTTTAAACTGATATTTATTAAAAACTAAGGTTTGTTGAGACTCCACTAAAGGTCGGTTATATGCCAAATTAGCATAAAAAGCTGCATAAAACTCATTGTGTAATGATCTAAATAACACAGTAAAATGTAAATTGCTAAATATTGTGAAAGAGTCAATTATATTTTGAAGGGAAATACATCAAATGTTTATTGAATTCAAGACGTATCCAATCTTTTTCTATAAAAAAGTATTATCTTGAGTTTATTTAACTGTAAACACCATGCACATATTAGTGTTAATTTATCGTACACGGTCATTCACAATGAAAGTTCATCTTAAAAATAATATCACAGACAAATTATAATAGATATCTAATACAGTCTTAAGAATTTCATGTAGCATCTAAAAGGCTAGACTTTATTAAGAAAGAAAGATATATAAAATCAAATAAAAAAAATAGTTGCATAAATAAACTTAAAAATTAAAATGAGGGCCAAACCAAGGAAGTGCCAGCTACAGACCAAACAAAACTCAAAAATATCTCATGCAAACTAAAAGCAATCAACATATTTTGTAACCTCTTGCATGTACCCTTCCTATTTTTATCTATGTATACTGTCGCTTTAATGAGAGTCGTAAAAACATAGAGTGATAGTGACTGTGAAGGACGGAACTGTTTTTACTATTACTACACCAATGAATTAATCTTTATGGATACATAAATAATTTATGTGATACAAACTGCATACGTGTTTATATAAATGTCGTTAGTTACAGTTGCAATAGGAACATAAGCTCAGATATATACGACGTAGGGATACGTGAATTGGAAGGGAGACACGCAAGAGAAATGGTAACTTTTTCCAAAGCCCGAAAAGTGAGAGCGCGACGGCGGCAACTCCACGTAAAGGTCCGTAGCTGGGCCCCGGCTGGCCCTCGTCACGGCACCCGGCCGGCCGCCCCATCGGACCACCTCACTACCACGCGACCGCATCTGAGACACCGTGCTCTCACTACCGCTAGATAGACTTCGACGACAGCTTTCAGAGTGTGCTTCAAAACTTAGGACACTCTCTGAACAACGCCATGATTTTGGCAACGTCTCACTCATTCTACACGGAACAAGAGAATCCCTTTTGGAATTACGAAATATGATATCATAGTATACACGAGGTTGAGGTAGAGCAATAATAGCACAACGATCGGTGTCAACGTGTTTTACAAGAAGTGTCTTATCCAAGAGACTAGGCGCGCTCCGATGCGGTCGCGTAGTAGGTTTTGGTGACCGAAATGGAACCGGCTCAGCCGAGCGCGCGCGGGGCTAGCCTACCTGAGAACCCAGCGACGTCACCCCAAGCCTCACCCCCACTCGGGAAGACGCAATCGATGTCCCCAATGATGTGAGAGATTCGCGCGAATTGGAGCGACGTATGGGTGTAGCACGACCGTTGCTGTGGATCGCACATGTACCCGGCTTGCGATTCGACGGTGATCGGGAAACTTTTGATATCGGAGCGAAAAGACCGAAGCGCGGAGAACACTCGAAGTACCTTAAAAATGTTAATAATTACGTGTGTGTTTACACAAATGGCTCTCCTATAAAAAATAACACCATTGTTGAATTTACCTCTTGCCATCAACGGATCCGTCATTTTTACCCAAAGGATCGTCTAATTCTACACCAGCCCAAACCCCAGCTGCAAATTCAGTTTCGCCAACATAACGAAGTGTCCCCGCTTTACTTCCACGGCTGCTAGACACTATAACTCGATCGCCTAGACGTACTTCTCCATTAGTTGTTGTTGAAATGGATGCATCTAGAAATGTGAATAAACACAAAATATGTCAACAACATTATACAATGTTTTATGTGAGAGTACACATATATCGTTAAATAACTTACTCATTTTACTGCTGACCATACTTCGTACGCTACCATTTGGCGAGAGCGTACGTCTGGGCCTTGCGGAACCTGAAGGTGGTCGTTCAAAAACACTTCCTGCATCAGAAGATGGAGATGCATCGTGTGGCGCATGAACAAATAATGGTTCACGGGTCAAACGTGTTAGGCGTGAAAATACACCACGCTTTTCAGGACATTGAAAATAGCGAACACCCGCTACTGATCCATCGTTTTTACCTAAAAACAAAATAATTGATCAATATTACTTATTTGATTGCCTATTTATAAAAAATTATCCTCGTTTGCCATCATAATTACCAATAGGATCATCCAGTACAATTCCAGCCCAATCACCAGGCGCAAATTGTGTTTCGCCAATATAAGCAATCTGACCAGGTTTAGTGCCACCCACCCAAACACGCTCTCCGATGATGAAGCTATCAGTGTCCTCTGTTAGAACAACACTGTGATCTGGAATATCATTATTGTAAATTAAACACACTATAATTTCAACAATGAAATTAATCAAATAAGAAAGAGAAAATTTATAAGTCGAAAGTAAGTTTCTACGTTGTGATTGTAATTTATAGCTACTTGAATATGGATATCCTGGCTGCATTCTCTATTCTCAACACATATTTACGTTGCACACATGACTTGAATAAAGCTAATGCAAGTGCAACGACCAACTACATTTTTACATTCCGTTTCAATTTCCTTGCAACACTAATCATAAACTTTATCTTTAGACAAACTGCATTTGACTGTATATAATATATATATAAATGTGTTCAACCTAATGCATTAATTAATTAATCCTAATGCATTGCATTCCTTTGCGAGCATTTTACACATAGCACACCTAAGCTGGATTGTAAAGCCCACACATAAGGCAATATAAAACAGTGCGTGACTTGCAAACAATAATGGTAACAGTGAGCCGATTAATGAATTTCCAAATTGCTCCACACCAATAACATTTACCGCTTCACGGAATTAAAATTGAAAAGAAACATGCGAAGTAATAATACTGCAGTTATGTCGTATATATGATATTAATATGATTACTAAGAAACATAAAAATACAGTTTCTTGGATACAAAAACAAAAATGGTAATGCCGTGGAGCAAATGTGACAAATACTTGTGCAACTAACATGGTCACTAATACATATGTGATTACCTTAAATCAGTGATATTTCTCCATTTACAAGATGGAAATTGGGCTTACCTGAAGACCGCCGTAGTCCGGCCTCGCTGAGACGACGCGGATGTTTTTCCCAAAGCGCCTCGATCGACATGACACTCGATCTGCTGCTTGCTGCGACACGCGTCAGTGACACACACAACATTAGCCACTACTAACTAGCACACGAGCATTGTTTTACTAATTGTTATAGAAAATCGACCTTAACACTAATCAGGTATTATTTGTTCACTCCAAAATGAGAAAACATCATTTATAAAACTACAAGGTCATGTTTACAAAGTTAGCGAAGGTAAAAAAAATGAATTATTGTTTTCTTGAAACAATAGAGTTAATTAAAAGCGTAATATTAATGGGTAGCAAAATGTAAACTACTCATTATGTCAGTTGTATCGTCAAACGAAATAAATTAAGATAGGAGAATAGTTTTAGTAAATATTATATAAGTCATTAATTTACAAATAGTTTTTAGACTTGCAACCTAAATAAAATTTATTATTTGAATCAGTTTTCTAGGTATATTAAATTTATTTTCGATGTTAATTCATGCAAAAATGTATTACTAAATTGTTATCATTACGCTTGTTATTATAGTTAAAGTTACATATTTACATTTCAAAATATGTAGCTCTGTTATGTGCTTTAGTAGTAGTGGCTGATTATTTTTCTAGATTATTCCCGATGCCAGCGTTGATGACATGGCTACCATCACCTGTTATCTTACATTCTTAGAGGGCTAGGTTTAAATTACAAATGAGCGCTCTACCGATACAATTGATTTGTTATTTTGTTTGTACACTTACTAGAGGTTCTGCGACGTGAGCGTGGTCTGTCCGGCAGACTGCAACTGATTTCGTCTTCTTCAATTAAATCTGCTTCACGATCAATTTATGAACCCATAACATAATGGAAAACTTATACTATTTACAAAAAAATGTGATATATGACTTTTGGTGCGCGCATAGACATTCATAAGCAAACTCATGCTTGAAATATTTGCATGCGATGAAAACGTTTGATAGTGCACTTCATAACTGTTCCTTATTTATAACTTCAAGATGAAACTCACCTGATAAATGTTTTCTTGATGAATCCTCTGATAATCTTCTCGGCGTTTCTGCGGAGCTTCCGTCTACGACAACAAAAGGAATACATATAAAGCAAAAGGAATTAAAATCATGCTAAATTTGAATATAACAGTACATTGCTATATAACATGTATAATATATTAAATACCATAACCAATGGAAAAAATCAAATAGGTAAAGCGGTGATTAACGTCTACAGTAAAAACATATATATCGACCACATAAATTTGGAGTACGGCTTGATATACATAAAAATTTGGTTTTGTTATTATGATATAAAATTCAAAATTAATAATTTTTAAGTTAAAAGGTTTCTTTACTAACAGTATTAACCGTTAGCAAATCCTAGAACTCGAATAATCATTTCTATTATAAAAAAAAGATTTGGATATTATGAAAAAATAAATAAAGAGTAATAATTAAAAATGGTTTGTAATATTTTTTCGAATTTAATTAAAACCTATTCATTGACAAAACCATTTGATTTAATCATAAATACACCTACATGTATAATCGATTCTCAAGTATTACTTGTTAATAAATATGATGTAAAAAATATAATTTTAGTCTCAACAGTTATAAAAACGTTATTGATAAAAGATTATTTAATCATTAGTACAATAAACTTACAATAAAATATTGTAGACAATTATAATGGCAAAGACGAATAACGCATTCAGCCGGCTTTTTCTGACGTGTGTCCAGCACAGTTCACTTGATCTGATTAATCATATGCGACAACTGCGCAATGGGCTGGCCTTGTAAAAGAGCGTGGGATTGATAATCATAATTCTGATGTAAAGCTCTAAGATTCATCATAGTCCCTTCGCGCCTACGTGCTTAACTTGAAGTATGCGGAAGAAAGGGATAGAATAAACACCTTTCGTTCAACAATAAACATTTAATCTGATATCAATTATCGATGGGACTAGATTGTTATATTGTTGGGGTAAAAACTATTACATCGTTAAAACTTTTAGCTGGTTAATGTGATACAATACTCTAGAAATTTCTTCTAAGTGTAATTACTAAGGAACTTACAACTTCGGGACGGGCTTGCTCATCGAATACTTTTTACATTCAAAGGTTTTAAATTCTTAAATCTATAAAGTTTTCAAGTTCAAATTTATTTTTTGTGTATAATCTATCAGAATATATTATTTTGAAATATTCGGCTAGCAATTTTTGGAGATACAGGACATGAGACGGTCACTTTTTTGCATATTTTGGCCAAGCTATACTAAATTTTAAGTCGATAGTATAACTAGTTGCTAAGAAAAACAGCTGTGACATACAGAAAACACTGGATTCTTACCATACATGTTCCTTTTTTACTGTTTTTATACGGAATACTAAGTTATATTAGTAATAGTCAACTATTAGTAACCGTCCATTGCATACTCTGCATTAAAGAGTTTTTAATGAGGTAATTCTACGTAGGGATTTCCAGTATCACAGTTGCAAAACTTCTCACGGACTTATTTATTCATAATATTTAAAATCAATAAGCTGCACGGTGTGCGAAAAGGTAGGACTCTCACAAAGATCGTTAAAACACAAATGTTGACTTAAGACTATTTGCTCATTATTGCCTCGCTAAGCACGTGGGTTGGCAATCACAGTAGCTAAGTAGATTTGGCATTCGACGCTGCTGCCATGGTTTTCATTTAGCGTATTGTTGATGATATATCCCACCATCACTTCTTTGGTGACGGACTGCACTCGTAATCGGTATTTGGATTCACCTTATTCTTACTTTAAGACAGTTGTACCGCCAAGTGTGCGGTGGGGTCGTAACATCTCTATGGCATGTCTACTACTGACTTTTAAACATGAGCAAATTCTGTAGTTTGCGAAAAAATGCTAAGAAATCATTTACATAATTTGATTATAACAACAAATAAAATAAAAAATTTAGCACATTTTTTTGTGAAAATCTGCATTTATTTATTTCACGCGAGCGAGCATCGAGCTGATACCTAATACAAACTATTTGTCATCTGTGAAGTCGCTATTATTATTGCTAACATAAAATAAGTCTCTAATAGATAAAAGTTGGTCCCCAACCAATCTTATCTAAGATTAGGGGAAGTCATTTTCAAGAGTGAACAAATTAAGTTTGATAATATACGTTAATGAGGAAACTATATAACATCTACCAATCAAATTGTAATTGTTTCAAGTCACAAATTGCAACATAATTTCGGCTCCTTCAATTTACTTTATACAATTTTAGCGTCCATCTTTATGATTGTATGATTGTCTAGATATTTCGTTGTACGATGATGTAATCACCGTGTTCTTATGTATGTCCATTATTTATCCATTTTATTAACAACTCAACCTGCTCTAACCAAAGTAAGAGACGCGTGTGTTTGCGGTCAAGTTCAAGTACATAGCTACATAAAGTAGGTACGTAAAGTAGGTCCTATTACTGTTTAGATTTGTGACTGTAGAACATTGCGTAGACTTGCGACTTTTTAAGAACGAAGGAACATTATGATTTTGAGTTTTTCTAGATGAAATTAAATAGGAAACTAAACCTTAAATTTTAAAATAGTGGAAATTTGTTATTTAGAATTTCTATAGCAATTTTTAGTTAATATAGTAACAAGAATAATAATCCTTTCGGTGTACATGACTATGACATAATTTCACTTTCGTTATGAATGGACGGTAATTTGTCAATTCAGGACAATTACGCGGTTCGTTCTCATACGCACATCCACGTGGGATCCCAATTGCTGCAGTAGGGCACGTTGCAGATGCAATTCACAACGTTAATCATTGTTTATTGGGCTAGCTCTATTAATTGTTTAACGTTAATCGAAATCCATTATCTAAAGTCATCTTTTTGTTCTGTAGCATTGAACAACAAGAAAATACAAGTGTTTTTGTCGTTACTATTGTCCCCAGTATTTGTTTGTTTTTCTAGAATTGTTCATGTTTCATTACTCGAGCAAATATTAACGGATAACAGTTTAGTTCTAGACCTACTAACTGTGGACGAAAATAAATCAACCCAGTTGGCGGCCACACCGCTACCGGAATCCTAGGTCACAAATATCTAGAACAAGTTAAGTGTCATGGAAAGTTTACGAGACAAATTGATCGTGTTGCAATTGATGACTTGTGGTGATCCATCACTGAAATATTCATCGAATTACTTTAATGTACGATTGCGTATACCCATACTCTTGATTGATATGAGTCACAATCAAGTATGGTAACAATGCTGCTCAACTGTTGACGTGTATACAAATATCTGATAATCTGTATGCTATGGTATACAATAAATACTGAGCACCATATGTGTAATGTTTACTTAAAATGGTTGTTCTTAAATAAGGAGCAATTGGAAAGTATTGCATCTTCACCGTGATGTACGTGTCAAGCATTTTTATGCGTTGTTTGTAACGACCACGCAATCCTTTATATTTTTTGCACACACACAAAAAACTACTAAAATAAAAACTTGTTTACGAGTAATATAAATAACCAGACGGTCACAACGGTTGACATTTTGCAGGTATTTTGGCGTCGGTATGACAGATATTAATTTCAAAACACTTCCAATAAGAAAATTAGACAGTTAAAGACCCATAAAAAACAATAGCAATCTATAGTATAAATTAGAAACGCCAATATGTAAACACTTTTTAAATAGAATTTATTCATACGTCACAGAAATGTGTTAATATGATTAACTAGTGTAAATTAAAGATAAATGAGACATGCATCCTATTATTTATGAACACATAACTGAAATAGAAACGATAATTAGGTTAATAATAATAATAATATCTTTGTTGCAGATTAGCACAGCGTTGCATAAATCATTAGCGGCTAACAGTACATAATAATGTTTGAATAATTCAACAGATAAATGAATAGTGCCCTAAAGGATCCGACAATCAAATGAATGGCTATTGAAAATCCGGACACACACGTACCAACGATATGATAGTCCGTAATGAGCTGCATCGACACTCAGCACGGCATGCTAATTATGTAACTTACACTCGCAATTAGTGACGATTAAATCGAAACCATAAATCAAAAAGATCTGAACGATTTGTGCTTTTTGCAAAAGTCTGGAACACAATATAGAATAGAGACTTCTTTCTTAATTCTTTAGATTTATAAATGCATTCCTCATTGTTTGATTTCAGACTAATAAAAAGACTTCTGTTTCTCTTGGGCGTCCAAATTTTATCTCTATGATCGTCGAAGAGCTTACAAATTACTGTGATCATTAACTATGATATCATAAAATTTGTGGGCTATTCTCCTTAATTATAAGCGTAGAAAGGTAATAAATTTTACTACGCGAATGTTAAGGGCTGCCAAATTTACGTAGAGATTTTAGAACAGATGAATAATTAAGAGAAAATAAATGTATTATAAAAGTAAATTTGACAGAGAGACAACGAAATGATCCTATAAGGGTTTCGCTTTATCATTTTGAGATACGAAACTCTAGAAAGAGAATAAAGCTTTCAAATTAGCTTAAATATACTAGATTACAATAAATTCTAGAAATATAAACACGCCAGAGGCTTTAGCAAATCTATACTAGTCACGAAGTTCAAGATAAACTGTAGGTTGTCTTTGCCATTCGCACGCCTGCACCGCCTAGATTTTAATCTTATGCAATGATAAATGCATCAAACTTTGTTGTACTAAAATGGAGCTTGACTTGCATAAATTAGATAAAAATTCACATGCAGTAAAGATACGTAACGATAAAAATATTCTCAGCATACAAAATAACAAAATCACTTTTCTAACAAAAGCAATGTATACTAATAGGTAAGTAGATATGTACCTTTATGATAAAAATAAAGTCTTTTAAAAACCCAATACTTAAACACACAATAC
>DWQD01000020.1:0-13414 GCA_018252415.1 Jalmenus evagoras | reverse complement strand
TAAATATTTACAATCATTAATTAAAAATATACAAGCCTTATTTTATTTTCAAGACAAGTTTCCTATGTTGGTAAACTCGATATAATATATTTAACAGAATGAAGAGAAAATACAATTTTCTGAAGTCTTTAGCCAAAAGTAAATAAAGCCTTAATAGGTTTCGTGCAGTAGGTGTTGAAGACAGGAATCACAATAATTAGGCGGCAGCTGTGTGAAGCCAAAGTCAGCACATTAACCAACTCGTGAAACAGAATGGTATTGAGGGCAACGAAGAAACTCGAACGGATTACGTCCACAGAATGAAAACGTCTACTAATGAGCATGGCGAGTTAATTGCCGCTGGGTGCGCCACTATTCAGTTAAGTGTACCTTCTATGTCGATAAGAACACAGTCGGGAACGTTAGCAACTACGAAATGTAAGAAAACAATGAATTTGAGAAAATGGGAGTATCCAAGTCTTCCACGAAAATAAATATAAAAAACTAGGTTCAAGATTAAGTTTTAAAACGGATATTTTCAAATACATTTGGAATATTCAATTAAGGCCCGCAATAAGTTATTATACTATATTAAGTACCATATTATATTCTCTTACTTAGATCCTTACATAGTACGGAACAAGAGCTTTGGTACCAGAGATATTTTTTTTTTTAATCCTATCCTATTTCTTTTAAAAGTTGTGGCTTCCTAATCCAAGGGAATATAATTATAATAACATCAACATAGACAAAGTCCGTAAAGAAAATGACATAGACGTAGTGATGTTTGCTAAATAACATTTGCGGCTACAAAGATCTGTATGTGACAGGGAATCTAATAGTCCTTGAATAAATAGCGCTGACCAAAAATACTACAGACGCTTTGATAAACCATTTGTCTTTTTTTCTTTCTATAGGTAATATTATTTCTATTACAGTTATATCAGTTCTTATCCTAGTTATATGACACTTTATGTAACGAAAAGAAAAAAACTTTTTTGTTTTCCATTAATCATATCAAAAAGTAGTTTTAATCGTAAAGTATGTTCAGCGAAACGGGCAGGTAAACAGCTTGTTATCAACAAAGTCAAGTCGATCAACTACGTGATGTTAACATTTTTACTTGAATAAGGCCAAGTATTAAAATTATGATTTAGAAACTCGAATAGCAAAATTAAACCAAGGAATAAAGGAAGTGACAAGCGAATAAACCTTTTTAGTCTTATGAACTAAGCTCCTAAATAAATAACTACAGAAGTAACTAATTTTGAGTCGGTGCCAAATAAACAACTAAATTAATCAAGTAAAGCGTAAAATTCCTGAAGTTAATATTATCGATGCGAGGGGTAGTGGCGAGCGTGTTTTCTTAATTGCTTGAGATTTCACGTTGTATTTTTATTTTTTATGTTGTTCTCTTCTGGTTATTCGTTTCCATTTTAAATATTATTTATTCTTCATTGATTGTTTGTTTGGCACAGACTCAAAATTAGTTACTTCCATTAGTCATCTTACGAGTGAGAGCAGCGTAAGAAGCTGTCGAACGGCCCTTAGCCTTGCACAAGGCCAGCTTTTGAGATAGATTCAATATAAATAAATAAATATTTTATGAATAATCACACCACGTTAACCCAGCCCCGTGGTAAGCTTGTAAGAACTTGTGTTACGGATATTAGGTAACGGAATTTTATGAAAAGTGAATATTTTTATTATACATACACATATATGATAGAAAACACCCAGACCTCAGCGGAAATCGAACCCACAACCGCCGTGTAGTGAGCCCCTCACTCGAACACTACACCAGGCGGCCGTCAAATAGTCTCATAGTAAAAGTGAGATAAATACGATTACGAGGCCTGGGGCCTTACTACGACCATCTAGCAGTCTTATTTCAATATTACTTTGAAATTTATAACCAGGATTTCATTTAACTTGTCAAAGTTACATTACTGTAATATTGATAGGTAAGATCGTCTGGGCTCCACTATCACCCTAAATTCTAAAAATTGAAAATTTACACGAAATTCCGATGCCTATGTTTAAAGTAACATTACAATATTACTGCTATAAGAGATCGTAGTAGGCGCCCTGGCTTGGTGATAGGTCTGTTTCATAGTGACATTAAGATAGACATGGACTTCAGGCATCAATCGCTACAAGTAATGGCGGTAGGAATATCAATCAGACCGGAGGCAGAAAGTAGTGCCATCGGTGTGATTTCAATCTACTCTTATGATCATATCAAAAGCGGCCTCTAGTTCCTGGCAGTTCCACTGTGCCTAGCCATAGTAGCGGTCATGGTGAAGGTAGGACGAGAGATTCTAAGAATTTCCAGGTTACGGATTCCTACTACAAAAATTTTGAAACTATTCTTCCCTTACATCAATTCCATATAACTTAAACGACATAAGCAGGATAGGACAGCTCTAAAGAAACACGTTCTTCTCGATTTGATCGATATACATCATCATAGCTTAACCAGTTTCAACGAAATACTCGTAAACTTTATACTTTCTTCCTTCCTCATGAATCTATTGATAAAAACCGAAGAAAAATATCTACAGTAGTTTCTGAGATTAGCGCTTCAAGACAAGATAGACAGACGCGGCGAGGGACTTCAATTTATAATAAGTATAGAAATATTATTATACGAGTTGATGATGATTTGCCCTGAAAAAATTACAAATAAATCCGGAAAAAGAAATTATTTGTTGAACAAAATCAAATATTCTTACACTCTGATCATCACAAAATTGATTTCAAGCTGATTGGTTTAAAAATGTCTGTTGGCCATAAGTTGCTGACCAACTAGCTATTTACCTATTTGCTGACCAAATACATTTTTGCTTACCAAAACCGAATATTTTGCTGACCGTTTAAATGATACCCATATGTTATCAAATAGTTATCACATGAACAAATATATTTTATGGTGCCATCTATCTACAAAATGACTAAACTAAATATAAAGATAGCATGGTGTTTCACTAACGCAAAACAGTGCCATCTATAATGTAATTACGTCAACAGAGCCAACAGAAGAAATCAGAATGGCAGAATATAATCAAAACAAGTTGACGCAATACGAGACTAAGAGCTTAAAAAATATATTTAATCATTCTAACTATTATAACATGGAAAGTATTTTTGCTATAAATACTGATGTCTCAGCTATATTTTTTGATTTAGATAATACTTTAATCCAAACTAGAAAAGGGGACAGTAAAGCCTGCAATAAGGTAAGTTTTTTTTATAATTTGACATTGCCACGGTCATGGTACTTGTATTGAGTGCGCGCGCTGTCATAACTTGGTTTTACGTCGTTCAAATAGCAAAATTACATAGGTTGCATCCTCGTGTTAAACGTTCACTTTCCAGTGTGATATTAATAGTGTTCTTACGGTGGAGAACGTGAGCTCGACGTCCAGATTTAGATATTTTGGAAGAGAACCCGTTCTAATTATAAACATGATGTAGACAGTGTTCTCTCGATTCACTGTTATTTTCTCTCAGTGGTGTGCGATCTACTGCGTTTTGTGTGCGCATCGATTGTTTCTTCACGATGGGTGATATATCTGAGCCAATCAAAAAATGCATTATCATACTTAAGGGGGCAAAAACCGATACGGAAAAATTTGCGGCATTGTTCATGGTTACGAAACTAGTTAAAAGCAAGGACTGCAAATCAGCTGCAAAGAAGGCTTTATTCGAAGCTATTGGTTTCAAGTTTTTAAAGAAGCTTCTTACAGGGAACAATGTTGAAGATGACTGCCCGCCATCAGTTTATAAGTCAGTTGCACTTTCAATCCTTACATGCTTCTGTAATGAACCAGAGCTGGCAGTGCATCCAGAAATGTTGGCCAACATACCTGTATTCTTGGAAATTGTGCAAACATCGGATAATGATGATTATGATGATAACCTAATTATAATCAGTGAAGCGTACACATGTTTGCAATGTATTGCTGAACAAGAAGCTGGACAAAAAGCTCTTATTGAAGTGGGAGCTATCACTAAAATGTCGGAAATATACTCACACCAGAGCTTTCAAACAGATGAAGCACTTAATATCCTAGTTAAATTGGTCAGTAGGTATGGACCTGCAGCTTGGGGTAGTGATCCAACCCCTTTCCATGCTCTTGTAAATAAAATTGCATTAGACTTTGCTACTGATCAATCTGAGCGAAAATTTGAATTAGCTACAATCTTGAATGCTCTACTGTACAGCTGCAATAAACTGACAGTTGTACCCAGCTCCTCCGATGAGACGTGGCCACTAAGTATATATAAAGCGCTCCACGATATTCTTACAAGTAAGATTGGGAAAAACCAAAGAGACCCTGCACTTAAACTTGCTGCTAACATAATAGAGTTGCTTGGGGTTGAGTGGACTTTTAATGATGAAGAAAATCCAAAGAAGTTCTTTCTTTTACTTTTACAATTATGTGCGATTGAAATAAGAATGCAGCTTGAAGATAGAAGCTTTAAACAGGCTTTTGCTAATGCTGAACTTGTTACTGCTTGTTTTATTGTCTTAGAGACATCTATTAACTATATGAGTACAGATCAATTAGATTTAGAACAAAAGGAAAAGCAATCTGTATACACAAGCCTTAAGGGTGCGTTTAATGCTGTTGTATCTATTTTGACTAAAGTATCAAATGACAAAAACAGAGACAAGCTTCCTGATGCCGAGAAAGTATTTATTTGTGCCATGGTAAGAGTGCTGGTTGCTTGGCTGGCACAAGAAACAACTGCAATGAGAGAACAAGTTTATGCTTTATTACCATTTATGTTTTCACTTGCAAATGACTCCTTCCATGCTTATCGTTCTAGAAAATTAGCCCAAAAAAATAAATCTGAAGGAGAACCAATGGAAATGGATGTAGCTTTAATGGGTCAAATTGATTTATTGCGTTTGATGTTCCCAGCTTTATGTCATCTGGTTGTTGAAGACAAAGCCAGGTCTATTATCATGAATTTGAAACAAGAAGATATTCTTTATGAAGCTATGAACTTCCACTGGTCTATAGTACATTATAAAAAACCACTTGTACCTAAATCTGAACGAGGCAAACCTAAGGTCCACCCAGAACCAGAGTTAGATCCTCAATTATTAGAAGACATGAAAGATTCAAGAGCTGCAATGGTTAGCCTTTGCAATATCTTCATGAACCTCACTGTATTAGAACCAAAAGTTGTTGAAAATAGCCTTTTGTTTAACACTCTTCTTAAGTTTGTATTCAATAACTTGCCAGAACTTAAAGGGACACCCGAAAATCTAGTACTCCATGGTCATCTTGCTGTTTTGGGCTTACTGTTACTTAAACAGCAAGGAAGTAAAGTTAAAAAGAATGATTTTTCAATATGCAGATATATTCAATCTACAATCAGATTTCTATGGGACGCATATAATGTTGATGAGTCTAATGACCCTAATGCACTAGTTGTGTCCATGACATACAAAGAGCACTGGAATGAAATAGCTGATTTGTGGTTCCTTGGCATGCAAACATTGAGCGGGGTTTTGACTATTGTGCCTTGGATATCAGAGTTTGCTATTGAAAGTGGATGGGCTGAAGGTATTGCTGAAATGTTAGTTAAAGTTAAAGTTGGCACATTAGCTCCCAATGTCAAATCCGCGTTTGAGGACTTCCTCTGTAGATTAGTTGACTCCAATGAAAATGCCAAAGCTGTTCTCAAGAAAGGAGGTGCTTTAAAAATGTGCCGAAACCACAGATTAATGGATCTTGGCAAGAAATTGTTTGGAGATTAAATGTTTTAATTCAAAATTTAAATACTAAACTGTATGCAACAAAGCTGTTATTTTTTTACTTGTCAGTGTACTTAATGTATGAAAATAAAATAACTTTTAACACAATGTACATATGTAAGTAATTATAGATATTGTAATAACAATTCTATAAAATATTTTGTAATATTTTTTACTAAGTTCAATAAATTTGCAAATTACAAGCTTTCTTTGTATTTTTCTTGCAATCCTTAAGTTTTTTATTCAGAACAAAAAAAACTAAAAAGTAAGTTTCAAATGTTAGGTATAGAGTTTATTGATATCTCATCAAATTTTTAAGTGTACCCAGATGGTAATATGGTGTATAGGCGACAGCAAATCTAAGTAAGTAAACATATTACAACTTCACATTAAACATGTATACATATATATAAAAATGAATCTTCAAAAAGTATGTATGCGTATCATTTAAGAACGACTCATAAAATTGGATAATTCTTTTTTTGTTGTGTTTTTTACTGTAAATTGTTGCATATTTGTATAAAATATTTTTTATACCTACAAACAAACTTAAATTACTAATTAATAATTTAATTAAAATTACAAATTGATACATAATTACTTCTAAAGATTTTTATCCGAGACAGATATATGACTTAGTAAGACAGGTGATAGATCTAGCATTACAGTAGTAAAACAGTGCCAAAGAACAGGTCAGTGTACTAATGCTCAGTATATCATGCTGGGTGCATTGAACTCGACTATTCCTGGACTCTTAACTAACTTCCTCATCGTATACAAGGTACATCTGATACTTTCCATATGTCTATAGCTGAACATTTATATTATGTTTTGTATTCATGAGAGTTTTTCAAAATATATCCAAATTATTATCATCAGCCCATAATCATTTACTATTGAACATAGGCCTTATTTAATGAACACCAAAACATTTAAGTGTTGACGTTCAGTTCACAGGAATTGGCAAAGAGCAATAGTACCACTAGTGTGGTCTTTTCCTACTTAGCTTAGACTTTAAACACTAGCCAACCCGCTTCAGTGCATCATTACCAGCATCTCAATAGAGTGTCACATACAACACTAATAATTATTAGTAATAAAAAAAATATATTGAAACTCATTAGCACTAAAATAATGGTGATACGTTAGTGGTGATACCAAACAAAGCCACCACTAAACGAAATAGAGTTGTTAACCGCAGAAGTAAAGCTATCCGGTACACAAATTCTTTTCACATTTCTTGTATTTATTCCAAGCCAACTGAAGTAAAATTTTCAATGTCTACAGCTTGTGGAGATAATGGAACGTGAATGTGGAATTCCACATGATGTGGCCGCAAACAGTGCAAGGAACTTCTTATGTGCGTTTAGAGCGCGTCCCGATGACGACTCTTATGCAATTGACGAGTGGCCTGCCCATTTATGGCGCAACTGCTTACCAAAGAATTATAGACATATTGCCAGTGAGTATATATTGTTTTCATCTTTATTTCTTTCACCTAGTTCACTTGCTTCATCATCATCATCAGCCCGTGCCAATCCACCGTTAGACATAGGCCTCCCTAAATGAACGCTAAATCGCCCGATCTCCAGGAATATTCATTTGCTTACTATGGCGATTTTTCAAAACAGCCTACGTGCATGACAATTTTGAGTCTGACGATGTTATGGATAGTAGGTGGAAATGCATCCAGTATATATAAATAATATTAAGTTTGTTATTTATATCAGTAAAGAACAAAATTGGCAAACACTTTAATTTTTAGGTCACCTTAGGCGACCTACATATTAAATTGTAAATTCTAAATGTGTGGACTGTGGGAATTATACCTGTACCAGATTGTTCTTGTATATTTTACTATCCTAAAGTTAATTATAAGACATTTTTTTTTATTATTTCTTTTATTGTTCCTTCAATCTATACGTTAATCGTGAAAACGATACAAATATCGTTCTGTTCTAGAATTAGCGTATTTCAGTGATTTCGCCATCTACTTAGCGTCTCTCAAATTAACAAGCTAGGAATCTGACCTCTTGACGTTCATTTAATAATCAATACAGAACATTAATTAGCATAACACCATAATACGTCTTAATTTATAATGGCAGTCATTTACATTAATGTTATTTTTATCGTATACGCGTCATGCTTCTAGATAGTTCTGTAATATGTATTCGTACCATTCAATGTTTATTTCTTCTATTTTGTAACTTGTCTTAATAAGTATTAACTACCGTCTTTTTGATAATTTATCACAAAAGCTGTAGAGCTCACAACATGGTAGCTGTTAGTGATCAATGATCTCACGTAGAGAAGATGAAACAAAAGACGCCTTTAAAAAGTCTCAAGACGTTTTTACGTATAATGATTTATTTGCCTTTGTTTGCGATATCACAATTATTACAGAAAGCGCAATTATAATGGCTGCTAATTATACAATTAATTTGTGATTTGGCAACTTGCCCATAATTGCATTCTTTTTTTTAATAAGAGTCTGCGCAATACATATACATAATGATTTTTAACTAATTATTATGGCTCATTGTTGTTAGTTTACGTATTTGATTAATACAAACTAACTAGAAGTAAGAGTTTCTCCGTTGAAGCCAAAATCTGACTGTGAGTGTGAAATCTCTAAGACAATCTTTACTTGATACCTGTCAGTATACTCGAACGTATGATTGACTTTCAACTAGGTACATTGTTATGGCTTTACTTGAAAATAATGTTCAAGATTATGCAGTGGCGTAACTAGGGGGCAACGGAACATTCCGCCCCGGGTGCTACCCATTTGGGGGTGACATCGATTGGTTACAAGTAAATTAAAGAAAATTACTGGATTCGGTCCAGATCATCACAATAAAACACATTGATCGTCAAAAAAGTCATCACTTATTGTAAAGATCATCAATGCATCTTAAGAATTGGGGTGACACCATAAAATATCCGCACCGGGTGTTACCCAAGCTACCTACGCCACGCACCTCTGCGCTAAGGTTAGCGCAAGTGGTTGACGATATTTGAAATATTATACCTACGTTACAAAAAATTAGTAAAGAAACGCTTATATTCTGCAACTTAAGTTCGTCTAGCGATCGCTCTAGTATTATTTGTCTAATCAAATCAAGCTTAATTTTACATTCACTTAATTCATACTGTAAGCAAACTGGTTGCAAATATTGGCATTTTAACCTTGAAACTTATACTTGATGTTTAAGTGACTGCAGAAAACATGCATTTAGCTGTGAATACCTACTTAGGGACAGATGATGATGTTGAATATTTTACACGAATTCGCCCATTTAAACTTCAGTTCGTGACTTCCGGATAATGTTTATTCTATAATTAGCTTATACGCCGATGCGAGCACGTTTTATGTTGGCGGTAAACAACTCCAAGAAATTAATAACTGAAAATTATAACAAAATGTACCTAAGATTTTATAACTAACTAGCAGTTGCCTGTGGCTATGTGCTATTCCAAACCATAATCTATCTCTGTTCTAAGAAACATGATTAGCAACAAACATCGATTCAAACTTTCACATTTATAACAGTATAGAATCTATATTATACTATAGATGTAAAAAAATAAGTTTTAAATTGTCAGTCAAGTACGTGAACATCCCACATCTTCATTTACGTTGTGAGGTTATTGACGGATTTTATATGAGAAGATTATAGAAATGTTTATTCCTAAAAAAATAGGGGTAACTTCTAAACAACGTTGACTTAAAGGCGATGATAGGCAATCTTCCTCTACCTTGATCAAAGGCTCGGGCCGGCGCTGCCTATAATATGCTCGTCCGGTACCTACTATAAATAAGTTAATCCGACTAATATTATAAATGAGAATGTTTGTGAGGATGGATCAATATATGGATGTTTGTTACTCTTTTATGTTGGAACGGCTCAACGAATCTTGTTGAAAAGAACATTGATAGATTATAGTCTGGAATAGCACATAGGCTACTTTTTATTCTATCTGTAATAATTTGGAAGTTCCTGTTTATGTATTGTGGTAGAAAGCTCCCTGTTTTATAATATGTGCATAGTACCTACCGCATTATTGCTGCAAATTAACATAACGTACATTGTTTCAGAAACTATTTCAGCTGAGTGGATAAAATTAAGATTTCAATGTTTAGCTTTGACGCCAGATGTAATACATCTTTTAGAAACGCTCAGGTATGTATGATTTAATCGTTCGATACGAAATATTTTATACTATGCAGAAATAGTTCATTATTTAGTGCATATTTTAAAATATTTCTTTATGATGTTAATCATTTTTACATTGGTAAATTCTTTGTATATTTCCACTCGTAAGATATGTACCTAAGTACTAAATACAATACTAATAAAAATATAATATGCATGTACAAAGAAGTTGCCTTTAAACATTTTTGTACGCAAAGTTGTTTTATGATTACACCGCAATCAAACGATAAGGATTGGCCTAAATAATCGTAAATCAACTTTGTGTTGTAGTGTTGGCATGGTGTTATGTGGTCTAGATATAGTACTGTTCACAAAATTCATTTTCATAGAACTATCAGGCCTTTTCTCATCATTTCTCATATTTTCACCTAAACCGCATTCCACATAATACTATGTAATGTGCCATAGATGCTGATTTGAATCTGTCAGTGAAGGAGTCAGCTTGAATTTTTTTGTGGAGATACAATGCTAATTTATTTTTCTTAACAATTTAGATTTTAATAAAATATTATATTAGGTACTTCCACAAATGTATTCGGCTGGCTTTATGCGCATGTTGCTAATAAATGACTTGTTTTTCAACAGTTCAGTTGTTGCTCAACGAGTGACAAAACTCTGGGCGCCGCGTGCCCAACACTTAGGTTTGAATTGTATATGTAAAATATGTGAGGGAGTACAACGAGAAGGTAATACCCATTGCCTCAAAAAATTACGTAATAACTATGGAGATAATTTTAACAAAAATATTTTTAACTGTTGACTTCATACATGCACTACATGTACTGTCAAAATAATGGCTACCTTTTAGATATGACGGTTTCTAATGCTGGCCACACACAGTAAGGTTTACCTTACATCACCTGTTCAGGTAAAGCTAAACGTGTTTATGATAAACTGTATAGTTTGCATACATGACGTGTACAATATTCGAAAAACTTAAATGCTCTTGAGTGAAGTACTTATACTGCGTAGGTACCATTGTATATAAAAGTCTAATAATCGCGGTCTGCACAACACTAGCGACTAAATTCAGAGGAGCATTTAAGTTTTGCGCGTACTGTATAACTGACAGGTAAACCTTACCGTGTATGTAGCTACACAATGTGGGATGGATGTGTTGATGTGATCCAACCCCTGACGAAGGAAAAATACCCAACACGTCATTCGCATGGGTTTGTCATTCATTCTCCCGCGCCGCGTCATTTCAGGAACCCTATCAGCCAAGCGTCAAAACTACAACAAAATATCTCCATCGTTATGATGATTTGATAGTGTTATGTTGGATTTTTGTTTCAGATACATCATATTAAAAGAATGACAAATATATCATAATGAAGAAAAATCATGGACCAACATTTCACTAATTAGATATACATAAGTTTTATTCACATATAATTTACAATAAACATTCTAAGTTATGTGTGCAGTTTTATGAAATGCCCTTGTTTGTTAAATTTTTTTCTGTTTAAAAATTTAGAAAAAATTAGATTGATACAAAAATTGAGTAAATATGAAAAATACATACCTACATAAATCTTTTGCTATCCAGAACATACATAGCAAGGGCGTTTCTTTGTGTTATATCATATGCTGATTTTCATATGATATATCAGCATGATACATTACTTGCAATAACGAAAAGATTCTTAATGAATGTGGCACAGGGAGGATTATCTTCTTGGTCTGATCACGAACGGGCCTTCGCGGGCCCAGTGGCAGAAGATTGAACGTTTAGGACTTCGTAAGTACTTCGACTGCGTGCTGGTCTCCGGCGACTTGCCGTGGGAGAAGCCGGACCAGAACATCTTTTTAGAAGCGTGTAAGCTTCTGGATGTTGAACCTCGAACTTGCATTATGGTTGGTGACAAACTGGAAACTGATATCAAGGTAAGCCTTTTTGAAAATTTTTTTCAGACACAGACGTGACGGAGGACTTTATTTTACAATAATATATAGTATAATAAGAAAGATACAAAGCTAAATAAGAGTATGTAATTAGGTAATAGATACAAAAACATGGATTACCTAGATACTTGCATATAATATTGAACCGTAACCAGAAATAAACAAAACTGTATTTTTAAATGCAAAAACATCAGTTTTATGTTTTTAACTCTATTATAATAATAATTGTTATGCAGTCATTCTTTTAATTTATTTATTTCATACTTATTTTTCAGGGCGGGAAAGAAGCCGAACTCGGTGGGACGGTGTGGATCCCACTTCATAACGACGAAATGGAATCAGATCTTCCAGATTTTACAATACATAACGTCACAGAACTACCAGAAGTACTACCTAATTCGCCAAAATTGAAACGTTCTGCACATTCTACGGAAATTTGTTGATGGTATAAAAAGCTTAGAATACTGTAGCAAAAAAAACAATCTTTATAAAAATTTTACGATTCTTGCATTTTCTTCCTTCCTCTTTTTGTTTTTTCTCAAAAATATATTTAATAGGTAGATATATAAGCAAATTTTATGTAAAATTAATAAAAAGAATCGATTAGCACTTTCCAGCTGAAAAACTATTAATCACAATGACATTTGTTTTTTAAGATTGGTGATTAATAGCTGAATGCTAAATATATAAATAGTAGATAGTATCAAATGAAACTACCTAAACTCACTTCAAGGTTTTAAAATTAGGTCATTTTTTAAATTATTGTATACTTAATTCATTAAATCTCCTATTAAGAATTTAAAATTCACAAGTACCTAACAAAATTCTTTAAACAATAATGGTTTAAAAATTACAAAATATTAAACAAATTAAAGATAAATATGTAAAAATTTCCTAAAACTTTTTTGGTGTGATCGTTACTTTTATGCTTATCATAATAAAAGTGTAGTAATACTTAAAAGAACAGATGTGAGTAAAACCTCAAGGACTACTTCAAAACAAGAAGTCCAGATCCTCATCTCGTTTTTGAAAAACTCAGGTCCAACAGAGGGATTTTTAGGTTTGAACTAGGTACCTGTAAAATCACTACTTATAAAAATGTTATTTTCATTAATATCTTTTCAAAAAACTTACATTGTAAATATGTAAACTTTCATAAAAATTAGGTATTACTACTTTTAAGGAATACCTAACATTCCTACTCTTAAATCACTATTTTCTGTAATTAGTTAAATTTGTATATACTAGAAATAACAAATATCTAAGGTTAGTGTTATGTACATGTGTTATTTTTATTGACATCGTATTTCATTTGCATTAAATAATAATAAGAAAGTACAAAAGATTCCTTCACTATTTAAATCTTTGCTTCAGTATGCATAGAAAAATATTGTTAATTTCTGTAACTAATGAGGCTTTATTGGTTTTGTTTATTTGTTAATTTATACATTCTCAAATAGTGGCAAATTGTTAGTAGTAGTGGCTTAGTGCCAAATATATAGTTATAAAATATTATTTTTGTAGATCGGAAGAGCGT